>VSMD01036962.1:0-166159 GCA_008750895.1 Mirza zaza
AATATTTAAATTCATAGGGCAATGACGGAATTAGACACATGACCATATTAACAGTAGATAGCCGTGGGCAACATAATTATGCATAATTCCCACCTTCCAATTATCACTCGAAGACACTCACGACCATAAAGGTACACAACATGTTCTGTCTACGAAAAAGTTTCAAATTTTCACAGTTCAACAGTGGCAACATTTAAACCTGTATTAGAAGGGGTGGCACAGAGAGCCCTGTGAACATAGAATAGGTCTGATCTTGAATGTGGTGGTGGTCACACAAATCTACACATGTGATAGGATTGCATAGAACTGCATACTCAGAGGTACACAAAGGAGTGCTTGTACATCTGTTGAAATCTGAATAAGCTGTGTTGGTTGTACAGTGTCCATTCCCTGGGTTTGATACTATGTCATAGTTATGCAAAATGTTACCACGGGGGGAGACTGGGTGAAGGGTGCATGCCACCTCCCTGGGGTGTGGGTGTGTGGGTGTGTGTGTGTGTGTGTAACCTCACATAAATTTATAATTATTTTAAGATAAAAAGCTTTTTTAAACAAACATTAGGCTGGCTTAACAATAACAAAGCATTTTCAAAATATTGTTTGGGCAAGTTGTCTTCTTGTATATGTTTGCCCCTCTCCAGAGCACTTAACTTCCAGTATTTATTACATATGTCTTTATAGAAACGATCTTCCCATTCCTTGCTTTCCCAACCCCCCCAGGAAATAACATTCTGATTGTGGCCCACGCATCTTCCCTTGAAGCATGTACCTGCCAACTTCAGGGCCTGTCACCTCAGAACTCCAAGGACTTTGTACAAATGGTCCGAAAGGTAATTCATTCTTGCATTTATGGGGCCCGTGGTGCCTAGTAGTTTTATAACAGTTCAGTGACTGGCTGGTAGCTAAGTTCTTTGAAGCATGTGTTTATGCTGAGCTGGGAAGATTCATTTATCGATTCACTCAACCAAGATGTATTGAGTGGTACTCTGTGTAAGGCACTTTATTAGACCTTATATAACAGACAAAAATGTTCTAGAGCTAGTTCCAGCTTCTAAGAGCTAAAATTTAGGGAGCAGCTAAGAATTATAAACAAATTGCCTGAATTTCCCTGAGGGACCTTGGATTGGATAAACAGAGGTGAGTCCAAAACACAGCATCTGAAGGATTAGCTTGAGGTAGGTAGGTAGGCAGCCCAAGGATTGCAGCAGTCTAAAAATGATCAGGCTGAAAAGCAAAGCTAGGAACAAGGGAGCAAGACAGAAAACCCACAAGGCTGACCTACACATCTGGACTCTTCGCTTCGTGCCTGTTGTTGAGGCTTTCTGGTCGGCTGCCGCCCACACACTTCCCTTCAGGCAAGTTAGGTACTTCCTTTCTCTGTCACCAGGGAATCTGGTTCAAACTCAATTGCAATTTTTTTCCTCATTATTAAAAAGCTTATTTATTCATCTGCCCATCCCATTAGTCTGGAAGCTGCTGGAGGGCAGAGATTTTTTTCTTGTTTGTAGATGCAGCTCTAGACAAACACACAAATGCATTTTGAAATTGCCATGACTACTGAAGTTAGGGAGGGCACAGCTTCTACTTTGAATGTTACAGATCCACATGGAAAAAAAAAAAGCAAGGTTAAAACATGCAAAGTTTTAAAAGTTGAATAATTTTTCCCATTGTGTCCACGTATAATTTTAGAAACCTTTGAGCTGCCTTTTTTTTTTTTTTTTTTTTTTCAATTGAGACAGAGTCTGGCTCTGTTGCCCAGCCTAGAGTGAGTGCCCTGGCGTCAGCCTAGCTCACAGCAACCTCCAACTCCTGGGCCCAAGCGATCCGCCTGCCTCAGCCTCCCAAGTATCTGGGACTATAGGCACACTCCACCATGCCCAGCTAATTTTTCTATTTTTAGGAGAGATGGGGTTTTGCTCTTGCTTAGTAGGCTGGTCTCAAACTACTGAGCTCAAGTGATCCTCCCACCTCAGCCTCCCAGAGTGCTAGGATTATAGGTGTGAGCCACCACGCCTGGCCTGAGCCACCTTTTTTAACTTGACTTACAATTAGGAATTAGGAATTACCTCTTGGCCGGGCATGGTGGCTTATGCCTGTAATCCTAGCTCTCTGGGAGGCCGAGGTGGGCGGATCATTTGAGCTCAGAAGTTCGAGACCAGCCTGAGCAAGAGCGAGACCCCATCTCTACTATAAACAGAAAGAAATTAATTGGCCAACTAATATATATAGAAAAAATTAGCCGGGCATGGTGGCACATGCCTGTAGTCCCAGCTACTCAGGGAGGCTGAGGCAGCAGGATTGCTTGAGCCCAGGAGTTTGAGGTTGCTGTGAGCTAGGCTGACGCCACGGCACTCACTCTAGCCTGGGCAACAAACTGAGACTCTGTCTCAAAAAAAAAAAGAAATTACCTCTTGGCACCCTCACATTATATGTGTTTTGTTTTGTTTTGCTTTGTTTTTCATTTTCTTTTCTCCTATCCTATTAAGCACAAACTATAAACAATTAATTGCACTAGGGGAGCTCATCATTTAATCCATCCTTCTGATGAATGCTCTTGCAATGTAAATACTGTTCCCTCTAACATATCAGTTTTATCCATTTCATTTTTTTTATTGATCATTGAAGGGAACGCATTTCTACACATCTCCTGTTCATTCCTGACTATTATTCTTTAGGGCCACCTGAATATCTTTGTGTCTAGGTGAAAGTTAAAGAATTAAACCTCATCTTCTGTCTCCCCTTTCTTTACTACTCTTAATTCAGATCCCATACCTGGGATTTTGTTCCTGTGAAGAATTAGGAGAGACGGGAATATGGCAGCTGACAGATCCACCCATCCTGCCTCTGACCCATGGACCAACTGGGGGCTTCAACTGGAGAGAGACCTTGCTCCAAGAATGAACCATGGGGGTGAATGAAAAGTAAAGGGCTTTTGGAGACGTGTCTTTTTGTTGTGTTCAGTAACAGTGGGAAAATCTCCACCACACTCCAAGCGGACAGCTCAGAAAAATTTAGCATATTTCCTTTCATGCTTACAGTTCTTATGATGAGACCGTAAATGAGAAAAAGACTTGATTCAGAGGGGAAAAGAAATTGTTCCCTCTGGACTCTTGCCTAGCTAACAAGGCTTTGGAGAATCGTCTTCCTGAATCCAAGCACCTGCTGCAGCAGAGGACATTTCTGCCTTCTACCTATGCACGGCTGAGAAGTCTCACTCCTCCCAAAGGGAGCGGCCGGCTGCAAGAGGAAAGTGTATGCACAGAATCCCGCCGGGGGAGCACTGAGCTGCCAGTTTGGAGATGGAATTTTCTTTTGAACTCCGTTTTCCAGTTAGGCAGAGCCAAGCTGAGGAATCCTTTAAAGGTTATCAGAATATATGCCCTGAAGAGAGTTGTTCTTAAGTTAAACATCAAATTCTACCCTCAGTCGACCCCGTACCCCAGTGTCACTGGCTCAAGACACCTGCTTGAGGATGCTAACATTTGCCTTGGTACCGCCACATTTTCTCTACAGCGGCTGGCCCTTCTTGCTACAGCCTGTCCCCTTTGCTTCTGTCTGTGAAATGGGGAGACAAAGCACTTTTGGATACTCAGGAGGAAGATAAGATAAAGGTGTGAAGTATTCAATCATAGACGCAGAGAATTTGCAAAACATAAAGTGACTTAGAGTTACCCGTATTGTAGCCTAATGAGCCACTGCACTTCTAAATCACCATTATTTGTTTGCCTTTGCCCCTAGACTCTAGACTACGTTAACTAGTTAAGGATTTTGACCTTTTGAAGGGATGTATATTAGATACATTACTTGAGTTAGCAAGAAGCTCATTCTGTGCAATATGGACATCTTTACAAACCATTTCGAGGGTCAGGTTGTTGGACACTTACAGTACCTGTCAACCAACCACAATAGAACATCCACAAATGCATCAGTTATACCAGGGATGTATAATGAAGTCAGGGAACTAATTTAAATGCTGACAGTCACGACTGCACTGCTATTTGTGCTATTGGTTTTTGTTTGTTTTTCTATGGTAATTTAAAATACATAGGTAGGGCTATTTAGAACATTTGAAAAGCCACATCCTGTGGTTTCTCAATACACCTACTTCCTGCATTTAGAGGGAGTTTATTTAAAAGAAAAATAAATGACAATCAAACCAATACATCAGTTATCAACGTCCATTTAATTGTGTGACTGGTAGACTATTAATGGCCACAGGCAAAGGTCTAGTATGGTATAGTTCACTCTGTAGAATATGTGTGCAAAGTGAAATCCCAGCCGTTTAGAGAGAACATTAGTTAGTGTAAAACAGATCTGTATATGTTGTAGCAACATGGAATAAATTTCAAAACCCAGATGCATAAAACATGGTATATAAAAATAGATCTATGCTTGTATTTAAAACTGGAATTTGATGGCCTCTGGACAGAAGAGGAAGTGAAAGGATGCTGGCTATATATGTTAATCAGCAAAAGGAGTATGGATGTATTTTTTTAAGTCACTTAGAGGGAAATATGTCATGAATTTTACATTTTAATAGACAGATCGTGGTTTCTTTTAACACTGCACAAACAAGTAACCCAGCTTCTGGGTATGGAAATACCCCTGTGCTGATATGTTTATATAAATGTTTTAGCTTTAAAATGTTTTGGGGGGGGAAGATAACTCCCATTAAAGATCTTAAGTGAAAAGTCACATTACAGCTAATGTAATGTCAATTCCATTCATTCTTCTGGTATTTGAAATAAAGCAAATCCACTGTTTAATTAGATCTATTATCTTTATTAGGCACCTAGTAAATTTTTGTGGGCTCTGAGTGCTTGGAATAATGCTTGAACACCTCACATCAGATCTCCTTGAAACTGTAGCTGTGTGTTCTTGGCAGCATCAGTACTTGTAGAAAATACAGCCCAGAACTGGCTCTCCACTCCTTCTCTCCCAGTTGTCTTGGTGCTGTGATGATCTGATAAATTGGTTTCGCTGGGCTACAATTCCTTGTCCCTAATCCAATATGGACACGACCTTAGGCAATGGTCTATGTGAGCAAAAGGAGGCAGAGATCTGAAATAATATTCTGAATAATTAAGTGCAGGAAAGAGTTTATGCCTAGGCTTTAATTATCCAAATTACTTATCAAAATGGCTCGAATGATCGGAATTCCCGTTAAATTCTCATGGCATATTTACCTATTTAAGAAACTAAACTTGGACTGCAATTGAGAAATTGTTTGGAAATCACGTTGAATCTATGTATAACAGAGGAAACAGACAACTCTGTTATCCGATTTTATATCATCCAAACATACTAAATTGACACTACAACCTGAAGTTGAGCTTGTTTTGTTTTGTTTTTTTTTAATCTAAGACAATGCTTATCAGAATAAATGATGTGTGGGGAGTGGAGAGAGAAGGAAGGACAAGAAAAGAAGGAAATGCCAGTTTAGAATCAAATACTTTCTGGTATCGAGAAATTTTATTTTTTTTTTTAATGTAGAAAATTATCTGAAATAAACTAGGTGACATGAAATTACCTGAAGGATTTAATCTGGGATTGAAGGTCTAGAACAGTTTCCTACTTCAAAAGTATGCCACATGGATCTGCTAATGCTCCAGTATTATTATTCATAGATAGGACTTTGCTTTCCTTGATTTTAAAATGCCACATCCATTCCTCCTAGTCCTCCGTGGACTAGAATAATTGGCACATTTTAATGCATATGCTGGGGGGGTTCAGTTTCCCAGGCTCTCTTCACCATTGCTGCGTTGGTAGCTAGGAGCTTACTGCTTCACCCCAGTATGGAGTTCAGATTACAGTGTTCCCCGTCACATTCAGATTTTAGAATCTGAATGGCTGATTAAATGGCCATGTGATGGCTGAAAGAGGGGGTATTTTTCACCCTGTAGTGAAAGGCTTGGAGGAGTTTCTCCTTTTTATTTTAATTATACTTTAACCAAAGAATTATTTTAAAGTAAGCTTATATTTGAAAGATGATTTTGCAAAAAAAAAAAATAAAAATAAAAACTATATCTTCTGGAATGATGTCAGTTTGTGATGATCATTGTTGATAACTTCCTTGTTAGTGGTATTTGGAGTGCATATAGATTGTCTTCCCATTGTGCCAACATTACCATAAATGTGTCTTTTCCACTCAACTAGCTGTATTCGTATTAAAATGAAGTCTCTTATTTCAATTACTTGATGTCATTGGGAAAATTGAACAGCTACAGTAAGAGAAGTTCCTATCTTGTGGCCTTTGTGGAAAGGCTTCCCTGAGTGGGAAAAGGAAGGCATTCCTCCGTAACCTAGGCACTCTGCAACCGCAGTGTTTAATTTAAAAGCAGTGATGAATTGCTCTTTTGAAATTACTCTAAGTAATGCAAGCGTTAGCATACAGATGAACCTCCGTTTCATTCTCACAGGCTTCCGCCAGTCAACTGCACCGAATCTGCACGAACTTAGATAATGAGGTGCAGGGTTATTTGCATTTAAATTGTAATCCAGCACACGTGTGAGAAAGAAGAGGCGCTAGTCTAAAAAGGCTGCCTTGCGGGAGGGATGAGACTGGCAGAGGAGGAGGAGGAAGGTGGGGAAAAGAGCAATTTAACATCTATTTAGGTTAATGTTCACTTTTCCAAAGGTGATGGGGGATATTTTGTTAGGTGATGGCAGAATGCTTTTCATTTTTAAACATAGGATTAAAATTGGATTCGTTTCTCTTTAATACTTCACCATATTGAATTTGCCTAGGAAAGCGATGAGCTATAATGAAAATTCAAGGGATGGGGGAATAAGAGATTATCTCTAATTGAAGAGGAAAACTTGATTTTTAAATACATATAATATTGGGTTTGCTGTATGTAGGTTTAAAATTATAGTGATGAGTAGTCAAACTTAATATACAATCAGTTCTCACAAATATGTTACACGGTACCACTTAGCTGCTATTACCCCAAAATTGGAATTTTGGAGCTGTTCGACTGTTGGTGGACTCTGTACAGCATAGATACGGATAATGAGCAATGTATACTGCTTCTTTGATTGCCACGCAAGATGGGAACGCCATTGCAAGGCATTTTGGTTATGCAGAGACCATTCTAAGCCTGCTATTTTGGAGAGGTGTATCGGTTTCTTTCTCATTTATAAGGCTATTGTATGATTTTTTTTTTCCTTTGTGATTCAGGTGTATTTATTTGAAAAATGTTTGTAATTATGACAAAGAAAACCATACCTAACTGTATTGCCAAATTCCTTGTAAACTATCTGTGGCTTTTGTGCTTTTCTGGCTGAGAGCTCTCTCCTCTTGATACAGCTATGGCACCATTGTAATTAGTTCATTCCCTTTCAGGAGCATCTCGTTTAAATCGTTCATAGATGATTGAATAAAGAGAAACTGTGTTCTTAGTTGACCTGGAGCAATCTCATGTTAAATTCTGAGTGGTCTCTCTTTTTTTGTTGTTTTGGCTGTATCAGCATCAGAACGGAGTGGTCTCTCTTTTCTATCACATTTTCAGATGTTACTTTGGTCGTTATTATTTTGTAAACGCCCACTGAGAGTGTGATTCTGCTTCCAGAGGGTCCGAGGGGCGCCTGCTGCTGCTAGAATGGGGAGGATATTCTGGGGGTCTCTGGTCCCTCTGACCAGGTGTCAAGCCTCTGAAAACCCACCCATAAGAGGAGAAAAGCAAGCTCCAAAATGCTTCCACTGCCCTCTGCACAAACTGCAGGTGGCGCAAAGTATCTTTCCTTCCACCTCTGAGGCCCCTATAACAAAGGACAGATTAACAAGAGAAAAGTATGCAAATTTATTCAGAGTTTACATGACACAGGAGACTTCATAAGGAAATGAAGACTTAGGAGGGAAAAAAAGTTAAACCTGAATATTTTTATACAAAGTTTGATGAAGAATGGACAGTGTAGGGGTGAAGGGAAGACTTCCTCACAGAAGGTTCTCCGAAAAAAACAATTCACAAAAGGCAGATTCATTGGAGGAATGGCGTACAATTTTACTTATTCCAATAGCAACTCAATCCAGTAAGCCTCTTCATAAGATAATTGTTTCCCCTATAAGCAAGGGGTTTCCTGGAGAAGGTGCTGAGAAGGCAGCCCCCATAGTCCTCAAAAATTCACTCCCAGACTTAAGATAGCAAAGACACAGACAGTTGAGGATGGTATTTGTGCCTATGGTGCCTCCAATATCCCACAAATTTGTGGGGGGCCACCAGTCACAGACCAGTTAATCTGTGACAGTGGGTAGGTCCTTCTAGGATTGGATTTTCCCGGGGCTAACCAAGCCACAAGGTTTGAGACCACAAAGTCCCATAGGAATGGGACCTTTTGAAACAGACTCCCGTGAGAGCTTGACACGTTGAGAATGAAGAGTAGTGCACTGCTTACGTGTCCTCAGACTTCCAGTCTTTTCAGACTGGCCACCTGGCATCACCCAAAAAAATCACACACAGACCAAGAGAGAGTGTTCCCACTTGGTCACAAGTCAAGCTCTTGAGGATACAAGACAAGAGGAGACCTCACCAGGTTTTTATTTGGGAGGACCCACAGCAAAGTTTGCCTTAATAGATGACAGTGTAGTCAGAACCGCAAAACCAACTAGCCTGCAGGGCTGGCATGAACAATGGGCTTATAGGTGTCTTAGGCCCATGTTCCACCCAATGGTACCCTTCTTTATGACAGAATGATACAGAAAGACAGAGATGAAGGAAAACAACCAAAAAAAGATTTTCTGAAAGGAAAGGCATCAAACATTAGTATTCATACCAGGCCGGGCACAGTGGCTCACGCCTGTAATCCTAACACTCTGGGAGGCCGAGGAGGGTGGATTGCTCAAGGTCAGGAGTTCAAGACCAGCCTGAGCAAGAGCAAGACCCTGTCTCTACTAAAAAAAGAATGAAATTAATTGGCTAACTAAAAATATATAGAAAAAATTAGCTGGACATGGTGGTGCATGCCTGTAGTCTCAGCTACTTGGGAGGCTGAGGCAGGAGGATCTCTTGAGCCCAGGAGTTTGAGGTTGCTGTGAGCTATGGCTCTTCAGCCTGGGCAACAGAGTGAGACTCTGGCTAAAAAAAAAAAAAAGAAAACCAAAAACAATATTCATACCAAAACCTACACCAGAGTCGCTACACCTAGAACTAGTCACACTTACTCTTTTCTTCCATTAACCAAGGTTTTGAGGAAAAAAAGAAATAATGATTTTTCCTGTTTGCTTGACCAGATTCCAGAGAGAGAAAGACTGGGAGTCCTGCTAGAAAGAAACTCTTACCCCGATGCTGGCAGGTCAGACTCTGGATTCCCTTGAGCATAGCTTCCAGAACAGCAGAGCAGCTTTGGTGACCCAGCTCATAACCCCAAAACAGCAAGGGGCAAGGAAAAACTTCCCCTTCACTCTCTGAAGTTTTGCTGAAAAATCAACTCATAAAAGGCAGATCAATTAGAGAAAAGGTGTGTGAAATTTATTAACACACATGGAGGCATCACGTGATTCCCACCGCCCAGTGGGATGCAGAGAAGTATACACCATCTCGAGGTTACAGAAGGGATGGGGGCTTGGAGCATGGCCCAAACCAGGTTATGGTGGAAAATTAGGTTATAGTGGCAAGACGGGTTATGGGAGGGAGAGAAGATGAGGCTTGGCTAGCAAAGGTGGCCTTGATGAGTGGGTGAAATCTCACAGGTAGCAGCCCTCAGGGAGAACAGATGGTAATTGTTTCTTTCAGACTTTTTTTTTTGTTACTGCAATATATTTCTTTTTATTTATTAATACTTATAAGAATACAATGTAGTGTTTTATGGAGCTTTTTCTAAATAGAAGATAGAGGACATTTTGCATACAAATACAGGCAGGAAAAAAATTAACACATGACTTTTCAAAGTAAAAACAAGGAATACACCAAATCTACAACTTGGAGTTCAGGGAATTTTTTTTTCTTTAAACAGGTGCTTTCTTGGGCATAACATGACCCGATAAAAGCTCTAGACTTTGCAGATTGCAGCGGCATAAAGCTATTTCCAACACAATGGATGAAGATGGATCTGAGGTAGAAAGGTGGTCATAGCTTTCCTCTTATATAAAACAATTTTCTTCTCAAAATATCTATGCTGCAAATAGACACCCTTGCCCCCCAACCTATTCTAAAAGAATAGCAATTTCAAACTTTAAGCCTCCTTGTGGCAAGATCCCAGTTAAAGAGAACCCAGAGTTAAAATGTCTTGAAACTCGTAGTTGTTTTCTTTCTGAAAGCAGACACAAATTTAGTGCTTTTCTCATTTGCTCTTTTTACTGAATGAACATGTTTTATTACCCTTCATTTGATCAATATACTTGGGAAGGATGTTTGCCAAAAGCCTATGTCACTGCCTCTACAGAAGAATGAAGTTAATGCGTAGATGGTGGTACCTCTGCCTATGCCTTTGAGCACATTCAGTTAGGCATTTGGTTCAACTTCTGACTTAACATCTCATTGATTCAGTTTAAACATGTTACTTAATTGCCAAATGTAGAGAAAAAAAAAAAAGTGAAAATAATGTTTTTAGTCTTTCAGACTTTTGAAGGTATCAGATCCTAAATTAGTCTTTCCTAGATCTGGACAAGAGAAGGCCTGGCTGCATCAGTGTAAATTCTCCGCAGAGGCAAATGTCCCCACCAAAGACAGCTTTGCAGGGCTCCTTTTCCACTTTAGGACCACCAGGTTCACTGTCCCGCTGTGTAGTCACAGACCCAGACGCCAAAACAGCAGGAGTTGCAGGGGAGAAAGTTTAATAATCACTGGGCAGCTGAATGAGGGGATGGGAGGAGCCCCTCAAATCTGTCTCCCCAAAGAGTTCTGGACTGGGGTTCTTAAGGATATTCTGGCAGGCAGGGGGTAGGGAATTGGCATAACTGCCTGGCTAGGTCAGGAGGGGTGAAATTGCAAGGATGTAGAAACTACATTCTTACACTGAGTCGGTTTCTCAGCTAGGCACAGGGTTGGCTGGTGTCAGGGGGCCCATTGCAATGTGGGGTCTGGAAAATATCTAAGAAAACAGTCTTAGTTTTCCTAACATTGAAGATGTTATCCATAAGAGCAATTAAGGGAAGCTATAAGAACTTATGCCAAAAGGCTACATGACTCCTTAAATATAAGAGTAAACAGCTGTAAGAGAGTGGGTAATGGGGCAAGCGCTGGTTAATCCTTAACTGTTTTTTTTTTTCAAGACTTCTGTCCTTGTTAAAATCTCAGTAACTTTGTTTGAATTAATTTTATAAGGATGATTCCACCTCTGTTTGCTGGCTATCTGACAGCCATCTCAAAATATGTCAAAGAAATATATATTAGGGTAAAACATTTTTATTGCCTTCAACAGTCATGGAGAAATACAATAGGGCAGAGAGTAAGAGCTCATGGCAATAAACGGAGGGAAACTTAGCAGGCCTGTTTGTTCAGATTCTTCTCGGTGTCCTTCTGTCTTCAGAGATAAGGATGCTCCTTTCTTCTGGGTTTAGGGAGGTCACCTCTCTCATGAGGGTCTTGTGACCTGCTCAGGGGCAGGTCAGGGAATCCTTCCTGGGTTTCATAACCTGCTTCAAAAGAGAAGCGGTCACAGTGACCTTCTGCACCTATTGTTTTCTCAAATTCCTTCATCTTAAAATATTCCATATGCTGAGGTGCTACATTTTAGGGTAGCATGCCCTGAACCCCATCAGAGCTTTCATCCCTCACCACTAGCAGGTACACCAAGAATGATACACAGAGTAAGAATTTGGGTAAGAGAGAGGGTAAATCCAGCTCACACTAGGTGCTACACTACTGGAAGCCCTAGAACCCATCTTTTAAGCGATTATGTGTTAAGCTGCTAAGATTTTAAAATAAGCCTTTGAATGCAGATTTGTGCCCAGGACATGAATGCAGATTTTCGTTGACACAACTGTCTACTGCTCTGGCAGGGTTTACTTCCTGAGCAAACATAACAGCTAATGTTCGAATCTGACAAAAGACCAGGCTATGTTTAGCCTTCTGGCTGGTTCTCAGCCATTCTCTGCTTGACAGATTCCCAAACTCATTTTCCTGCCCTTTTGTGATGTATGTTAAGGCTATTTGCTCATCCAGAGAAAACGAATCAGTATACTTGGCATTTGTTTAAGCTTAAATCAGCAAAATGTCTGGGTATTTTCTTTTTTTTAATTGTTTGAGGACCAAAAAACAATCTTCCTCCTAAAGAAACCGAATACTTCATTTTGCCAGAGATAAATATGTAAAGCCCAGATACCTTGCTCCTGCCATGAAAAGAGGGAGGGGCTTGAAGGGGAACGTAGCTAGGGAACTGGGTGGAAGATCAGAGGTGGCGAAAGGAAGGAAGGGCAGAAAATGGTAAATGGAAGAAGCAGGTGAAGAGTTTACCTAAAAGGCTGATGAGGTTCTAGGTACCAAAATTAAGGAGAGTTAGTTTCTCATGGGTGAAATATGATCCAAAACAGAATAGAGAAGCTTTAAAATATATATAATGCTTGAATATCAGCTTTTTATTTAGCTGACTTCTGACCATAGAGCTCTTACAAAAAAAAAAATCTGAGTATCTTATTATCAAGTTTTAGCTGGGTAAACAGAAAACATTCTTGTTTTTTGGGTTTTCTTTCCCTGAAATTTGTAATTTCAAAGGGATGGTTTCTCAGGTAAGACTGGAAATGAGTTTACATTTCAAAAGGTACAGAGAAATAATGCAGGTTTTCAGAAGACCAGGGTAACTAATGATCAAATTTCTCCTTTTGAGTAAAAGTTCCATTTTAGCTCAAATAAGAAGGCAGAAATCAAACACACACACACACACACACACACACATAGATTTTTATCATGCTCTGATTATAAACCAAAGTTGTAACTAACGAATGTCTAAAGTTTAAACTAATAAGCATTTTTATGGCTTTAACTAAGGTAGCCCTTTGGAGTTCAGACCACTCCCACAGGACAGCCAAAGAAAGAAAAGCTCAGCTAGCCACAAATGGGGTATATTCCACATTTTTGTCCAGCAGTATTCTTGGGGCTCCCAACCCTTTGGTTGGCTGGCTGCACATGAAGTTCTGATAACCTGTGTGCCCTTGGTAGACAGAAAATCAAAAAGAGGCCGGGCGCGGTGGCTCCCGCCTGTAATCCTAGCTCTCTGGGAGGCCGAGGTGGGCGGATAATTTGAGCTCAGGAGTTCGAGACCAGCCTGAGCAAGAGCGAGACCCCATCTCTACTATAAATAGAAAGAAATTAATTGGCCAACTAATATATATATAAAAAAAAAATTAGCTGGGCTTGGTGGCACATGCCTGTAGTCCCAGCTACTTGGGAGGCTGAGGCAGCAGGATTGCTTGAGCCCAGGAGTTTGTGGTTGCTGTGAGCTAGGCTGATGCCACGGCACTCACTCTAGCCTGGGCAATAAAGTGAGACTCTGTCTCAAAAAAAAAAAAAAAAGAAAATCAAAAAGAGAAAACCGTCAGTAAGACAAAACAGGAAAACAAAAGTTGTCCAGGGGTGAAAAGATAATGAACTAATGTCAAGAATCATATAAATAGTTTACAAATTATCTAAGGTTTTGTGACTCAAAACCAGTAAGACTTTTTATGGCTTACTATCAAGAAATGCAAGAATTTTGTTCCATAGAGGGAGAATGCAGTCCCTCTTAAGATCTAAAGTTTATCCCAAAGATGGCCTAAAATAGCAAAGACCCTCACTGTTAACAACGCAATGAAAGTTGAGACAATTAAGGCAAATGTTCTTGACAGCTGGCATGTTTGCACAAATAAACATTTTGGACTGGCCAAGTGGCTTAAGTAGCTGGACCAACTCTTTATGCCCTCTAGAGTGGCAAAGACCAGAGAATAAATTCGCTGGTTATGAAGCCAAGCTTCTCAAGACACAAAAACAAGACCAAAGGAGAATATTATGATTTTCCTCCTTATGACAAACCTCACAAAAGACAGATGAAGAGAGCAAAGACCATCTCTGGGAGTCTCAAGATAAATGACCAATGACTGATGACCTAAAACAAGTCCACAAGAGTCACAAATTCAAAGAACTAATTTTTATAATTTTTTCTCCTGTTATTTTAAATTCGGAAAACAAGAAAAGACAAGTGGTGACTCTAACCATCCACTCAAGCAGATGCCACAGGTAGAGATCCAGGAGTCAGACTGGTAAGCATTTCTTAAACCTCTTACTGCCTTTGTCAGGCGCTAGGTTTCTCAACTATAGCTTCCAAAGGAGCAGAGTGGTTTTGGTATCCTGCTAGTTACACCAAATCTGTAGGAGCAAAGAAAATTTTCTTCCCCCTCTGAAAAATCTAGAGTCTGCTAAGCAAACTGACAATAGATTAACAGGAGAAAAGGCATACATGTTTGTTAACACACACATGGACACAGGAATCCCACAAACATGAAACTCAAAGGACCAGGTGCTTGAGGTTTAAATACCATCTTAGTAGGGGGGAGGGAAATGGGAGAGGTAGGATATTTTGAGAGGTAATGAATGATTTGAAGGGAATTAAATGAACCCAAAGAGCAGACAATAGTTTGTAAGTGATTCTCTTTGGAAGTTAAGTGGGACCAGCAAGTTATGGAAAGACAAGGAGCAGAATTGCACTGAGAACTAAGGTCTCATTAGGCAGATAAACTCTCTTAGCTAATCTCTTGGAGTTGCCCTTAGAATAATAGTTGTCAACTCTGTCTGGCATTGTAGTGACAACTTTTAATCTCTTCTCTTCTCTGGTGCTTAATCTTTCCTGGTTATTTGACGAGATTCCTCAAAAAAAGTCTTAAGACATTTGCATGTCTTTTGGAAGAAGCATTCCTCAGTCAGATAAGGGAACTTCTAGAGAGAGCCCCTTTCTGCACTTGGGGAAGAGAGTAACAAGAGATTAGAAAGTCTTTTGTTTCAAGGCAGCTTCTAAGGCCTTTCCATTTCCTTTAATTCAAAAGTGTGCAGATGCCAAAGCACCATACTTTGGGGTATTGTTCTCTGAGCCCCAACAAGAAGCATGGTAAAAATGAATGTGCTGATTGAATTCTGTGATTTGTCTAAGAAGCTGCCTTAATGATTTACCACTTTCTCTTTGTATAGTCTTTCTAATTTAAAAAGAAAAACACTTTCTCTTTCGATCTTCATAACAATTTCACAAGGTAAGGAAATCAGGTTTTATTAACTCATTATATGAAAGAAACTAAGAAACTGAGTCTGTGGATTCATTGATCATTCTACAATATCTATTGAATACTACATTTCCGGCAGGGTGCCAGGCTAGAGTGGCAAATACAAAAGCAAGGCCCCTGCCATCATGAAGCAGGGAGACAGAGTGAATACATAAGTAAACAAGATAATTACAGATTTTAATAGGTGCTGTTGAGGAAATAAATTGGGAAATAGGATAGGAAGCAACTTTGGGAGGGATATGGGGCAGGGGTATTATCTTAGACATGGTGGTCAGGAATGGTGTCCCTGAGCAGGTGGCAATAGAACTCACATAGCTACGTAGTGATCTGGTCGTGACGAAGAACTAAGCGAGGAGGGTGTCAGGAAGTTACGCAAGCAGAAACCCCCAAGTGGAAAGGAACTAGCTGGGTTAAAACAGTAGAGGTTGGGGAGCTAAAGCGTAGTGAGCATGGCAGAAAGTGGGGGAGGACGAGGCTGGGTAAGTGGGCGAACCCAAAGACATAGGTCTCATAGACCAGGGGTCCACAAACTACCACCCACCAGAATCTCACAAACAGGCAGGATCTGGCCCACAGCCTGTCTGTGGAGCTACAAGCTAAGAATGGTTTTTACATTTCTAAATGGTTGAAAAAGAAAACAAAAGGAGAATGTTATTTCATGACACATGATACTTATATGAAATTCAAGTTCCAGTATCTATGAATAAAGTTTTATTGGAATACAGCCTTGTTCATTGATTTGCATATTGTCTATAGCTGCTTCCAAGATACAAAAGCAAAGTTGAGAAGTAGAAATATTTTAAATATTTGCTACTTGGCTCTTTACAGAAAACGTTTGTTGTCCACATTGTAGACTGTGGTGAAGCATTTGGATTTTAAGTCCACAGAGTCTGGCACAAAAACGAGTTGACCTGGCATGACAATGAACAGATTGGTGGCATCCAGTGACTGGCAAGCTCACAGCCAACATTTATCGAGCACTTGTATTTTTCAGACACTTTTCTAAGTACTTTATACATGTGCACATTTTTAATCTTCCTGACAATCCTATTTATTAGATACTATTAGCCCAAATTCATGAAAAAAGAAGTTGAGTCTTAGAAAGATACGATAATTCACACACAGTCAGCAAATGTTAAAGTGTGAAAGCTGAGATCTGAACCATGTCAGCCTAGTTCCAGAGCCTGGACAAATAGTTTAAAATAGGTGTTGTTGTTGTTGTTGTTGTTGAGACAGAGTCTCACTCTGTTGCCCAGGCTAGAGTGCCGTGGCGTCAGCCTAGCTCACAGCAACCTCAAACTCCTGGGCTCAAGTGATCCTCCTGCCTCAGCTTCCCAAGTAGCTGGGACTACAGGCATGTATCACCATGTACAGCTAATTTTTTCTATTTTTAGTTGTTTTGGCTAATTTCTTTCTATTTATAGTAGAGATGGGGTCTCGCTCTTGCTCAGGCTGCTCTCAAACTCCTAAACTCAAGCCATCCTCCTTCCTTCTGCCTCCCAGAGTGCTAGGATTGCAGGCGTGAGCCACCACACCCAGCCTAAAATAGTTTTTTAAAGAAGTTTTCATGAAAATATTGCAGGAGACTGAGGCACTTGGGGGATCCCTGGGTTCTTCAGAACACAGTATGGAAACCACGGCTTTCATCCAATGCCCCCATTGCAGATGAAGGCACCGGGGTGGTCATTTATCCTGGCAGAGCTCTGCGAGCTGGAAGCTGAAGCTGCCGATTGCTGTTCTGTGGTATATTCCCCCAAACCACGATTTCCTTCTGAAATCAGCTCTTACTTGGATTGTTTTCAGAATGATCTATTTGGTTAGATTAAGTAAGACCCCACCTTCATGAAAGCCCAGGCTCACACAATGGTAGGATTCCTAGGCAGAAAAACAGCTTACTGGTCCTTTTCCCCACCTGGGTGCCCACACCCGTGTGCATCCCACTAAGCTCTGCTGCTCCTAGGAAACTTTTCTCTGAGTCAGTAATAACTAATTGCAAAGGCTGCGGCTCTGGCTTAGAAACTCCACGGTGACATTGTGTTTCCCAGCAGCCAGCAGAGAATCCCGACACAGGGTGTGAATTAGCTGAGAAACCTGCTGGGAGATGCGTTTTACCCTGGCCTTGGGGAAGGCCAGGGCTCCACACAGGGGCCATTAAAGGTCAAGAAGAAAGTGTAGGCCCCTTGAGTAATCGCCACAACAACAAAAAACCCCAGCGACTTCTACACATGAGGAAATCCCCTGTTTTCTGACCCTTAAAACTGTCGATCTTTAGCCTTTTTAATAAATGTCTTCTTTTTCAGGTTCCTCCTCCACTGACATCTCAGGTTGACCAAGGTGATGAAAAATAGGATGTTTGTTTATTTCTTTAGAAATCTGTCCCCACTCTGCCATCCCATCAAATGTTTCTCCCTAGTAGTATTGAAACATAATATGAGGATTTTATAAAACGGAGATTAAAATGACAAATCGGCTATCGGTGATGACATACAAGGTGGTCAGCAGACACTTTCCCATTAGAAAATAGGTAGAAGGTCTCTCTCTGACCACTACACTCCAACCTCATCTTTTCTCTCCATCTGCTGAGCAGCCACAGGCTGCTGCCCTTCCGTGGGGTGGTAGGAGTAGGAGGGACCGTGCAAACCAAAGTTCACGCATGTCATCCACACATGACCTTATGGTATTTCCCCCACAGGCCATTTTTGATCTCTGAGTCCAGCGGGCTATTGTGACATTTGTCAAGGTTTTCAATCAGTTGAACAGCACACCCGTGGGTGAGTAATACACACTCGCCATTGCCCAAAGTGCAATTTAGAGTAAGCTCTTCTTTAATGCTCTGGAAAAATTATCAATCAAACATCTTTTTAGATTTCAGAGCAAAAAGAGTAGCGTTTACATCGCAAATGGAGAGCCCATTCCTTCTTCCATTCACTCACTCATTGGCAACCTATTCTGAGTGCTGTCCTGGGTCAGGTTCCCTGGGAAACAGAGGCTGAGAGAGAAATCTGTGCACAAAAGTTTATAGGTGAGTGTTCTCAGTGACAAGAAGGAAGCAAGATGGGTAGAAAGGGCTGGGCTGGCCTGAGATGCAGTCACAACAAGGATCCCAGCTGATCCTGGTCCCCTGGGAAGCTCTGGAGCTGGAGTCTTTCCCTTCAGAGATGTTCTTGGATCTTGAGGCATGGGGACAGGACCTTTAGACACCCTCATGGGTGCCCCGTGGAGGAGGTGTAACCTTGGGTGAGCTGGTTCTTTTCCACTAGGACAGCCCCCAGAGAGGGACCCAGCTGACACGCCCCATCCTTCCAAATGCTGGGGGATGTAGTGCTTCTGTGCCGAAGAGGGAATCTGATGGCTCATCAGAAAATACACCCCAAGCTCCAACTAAGGACCAACATTTAACATTTAATTAACTCCCCCTGCTAACCTGAAACCTTCCCTTTGAATTAGATTATCACAAAAAGCAATTGTGGGAACATACCAGATCCCCTTTGAAGTTATTCTACAACCGATTCGATTTAATAAACAATTATTAAAAACTGTACTGTGGGAAATAACCCGCAGGCCCATCTACAGGTGAGTGGGTAAACAAACTGTGGCATATTCCAGTAATGAAATACTCCTCAGCAACAAAGAGCAATGAATTCCTGACACACACTACATCATGGAGGTCATTATAAACATTTATGCTGAATGAAAGAAGGCAAACAAGAAAAGTACATACTGTATGATTCATATGAAACTCTAGAAAATGAAAACTAATGTGTAGGGATGGGAAGCAGATCAGAGGCTGCTGGAGAGGGAAGGTGGGGAGGAGTGAGAGGCAGGGTTACAACAGGCAGGTGGAAATTTGGGAGGTGGTGGATATCATCTTAGTACGTTCAGGCTGCTATAACAAAACACTTTAGACTGGGTAATAAACAGACAGAATAATATATTGCTTACAGTTCTGGAGGCTGGGAAGTCCAAGATCAAGGCACCAGCAGATTTGACACCTGGTAAGGACCCTTTCCTCATAGATGGTGTCTTCCTGCTGTGTCCTCACATGATAGAAGGGTAGGGACTAACAAGCTCCCTCCAGCCACTTTTATAAGGGCACAAATCCCATTCACGAGGGCAGAACCCTCATGACCTAATCGCCTGCCAAAGCCCCTGTCTCTTAATACTATCGCATTGAGGACTAAGCTTCAACATATGAATTTTGGGAAGACACAAATATTCAGATCGTAGCACATATGTTCGCTATCTAGTTTGTGATGATGATTTCATGGGTATATGCATATGACAAAATTTGTCACATCAAACACTTTATATATTTTTTAGAGACAAAGTTTCACTATGTTGCCCAGGCTGGTCTCAAACTCCTGGCCTCAAGCAATCCTCCCACCTCAGCTTCCCAAAGTTGCTGGGATTGTAAGTGTGAGCCACCATGCCTGGCCAATAAAGATTGACTTAAAATCAACTATACTATAAAAAGGTCTGTGCCAGGCCTTGGAACTACTAGAGAAATATGAAGCAAACTCTGCTTCCAGAGAGCTCAGAATCTAGCAAGGGAAACAAATGGATATTCAACTAAATATAATATAAATCAGAATAAAAACTAGTATAATAAAAAGAAAGAAACTATTATAGGAGCAAAGAAAGGGAGGGAATTGATTTTTCTGGGAGCATAGAGGATAGTGACAGCTAACTTTTTATGTTATTTACTATGTACTAGACACTAAATATATTAGATCCTTTAGTATTCACAACTACCACATGAGTGGGTGCTGTCGTTATGCCCATTTAACAGGTGAGAAACTAAGACTTTGAATTCAGAGAGACTGGTTCTAAAGTCCATGCTCTTAATCAGTAGTTACTGCTCCTCTGTGAGAAGTGCCATATTTGATCTGGCCCTTGGAAGATGGATTGAATCTTCCAGGGAAAAAAGGCCATTGTAGACAGAGAGAGCAGTGTGAACTATGATTATGAAAATGTACTATATGCTGGAAAAATGACAATTTTCTATGGGTATATTTGGGGAAGTGGTGGACAAGGAGTTTGGAAATGTAGATTGGGGTGAGGGTGTGAATGGTCTAGAATGATTTGCTAAAGAGTTTGGTCTATGATCTTCATGGAATAGGGAACCACTGAAAGTTTTTGAGCCGAAGAATAACATAATCAGATTTGTGTCTTAGTAAGAGACTGGAAAGGAAAGAGACCTTACGCTCACTCGCCCTGGGTGTTATTAAGGGAGTAAGGGACAAGGCGCAAAAATAAAGCATCACTCCAAAGTAAGGACAAGACATTAGCAGGCAAATCAAATGCTTAGACACCCATGATGCTTTAAATGTAAAAATTAGAAGTCCCTGGAAGGAATCTCATGGACAAAGAGGGGAAAGAGATATATATGTGTGTATATATGTATGTATATATCTGTGTGTGTATATATGCATGTGTGTATATATGCATATATAATGTATGTATATATGTGTGTGTACACACACACACGCACTTAAAAATCTTGGGTTGTATTCTCAATTTTACTACTGACTCACAATGTCACTTGAGGCAAACTTTTTAATTCTTCATTTTTCAAAAGAGGACAATGCAGCTTACTCATTCTTTGCCCTATGATGCCTGGACAGCTTGTTAAGCACACAGCTGGCTCCCATTCCAGAAAGAATTTGGCTTAATCTACCTGGGTGGACCCTGGTAATCTGTGTTGTTTCTTAGCTAAAGGCCCCAGGCATTCATATCATCGTGCAATTTGAGAGGTATTATATCCTGCTAAGCTCTGTAAGATAGCCCTACTTTCTCTCCTCTCTTTTCTTTTCATTCTCTTTCTACCTGTTAAGCTAGGTAAAACATTTGAAAGATATTTCTGATAGGTAAGGTTTTCCCTACCCAAACTGTCAACAAATCTACAGAATATTAAAACTAATTTCAGTTAGAACCTGTAAGTAGTATTTTCTTTATACTTTTCCAAACATTGCAGACTGACCTGTCTTCTAAACATAAGTCCAGTAGTATTATATTTTGCTATGTGTGTCTCTGGAAAAATGAAATAAAGTCTACCTCAATTTGCCCAATTAATGAAAATTAAACACCAAAGTTATTCATTTGAATATTGTTTCCCCTAAAAAATCATATTCCCCTAAAAGACAAAGAATTTATATTTTATATCTGACCATGTCTTAGAACAGTGCATAGTAGATGCTGGATAGGTGGAGAGAGATGAGTGAATGGATGGAAGGAAGGATAAATGAATGGATGGATGAACAGGTGAGTAGGTAGATGGATGGATGGATGGATGCATAGACAGATATACAGATTTCAAAAATGAGTAAATATGTGAATGAATAAATTCATTCCCTGGTAACCATTAGAAATTGTCACCAGAGTTAAAATATAAAATATTCCCAAGAGTTGAGCAAAATTGTCTAATTATAATTATCCAGTAAACTAGAAAAGTAAAAATAAGGGTGACATCATTGCACAGGGACATTTTAGTTTCCCTCCCACCCTTCCTCTCCCCCAAAGCTTTGCAACTAGTCAACTTACCAGCACTACCCACTTGTGGTAGAACAATTTTTGCCACTAACACATCACTCACACTTCTCCACAATCAAGATGTCACTTGTGGTCCCTGAAATGTTCCAGCAGGAGGTGTTTTGGGGGCAGCTATGTAAAAGGGGGCTCCCAGACAGATGGAGGAGTTGATATACGTGAGGTCACAAAGCTACTGCCTCTCTCCCTTCAAAAGAAACTTCACAGCTCCATTTATTTCAGTACCTGGAGGAAGTTGACAAAGTGCCACAGTGGTACAGTGCAATATGTGGTGGAGAGTTTTCAGTTTGCTGGCTTGGTTCCCCTTGCAAGGTAAGGACTTAGAGTGGATGTTTTTATGTTGCTCAGCTGACCTAATGTTTTGCCAGTTTTACCCAGCAGTCAGTCAACCGCATTTGCAGAGGATCCACGATAGAAGACAACCCAGGTAACTTTGCTAACACTTTTCAAGCCATGCTCAAATCACACATCTGAAGGACGTTGCTGTCTTTATGTAATCTCTTATTCAGTCGCTAAAGAGTATAGAAAGGGTCATTATAATGTGTGTCTCTGTGGAATCTATGTTATAACAAAATGTAACAAGCTTATTAGGCTCTGTCTTTTAAGGATATACCAGTTGAAAGAGTGTCAGTTTTGGATTTAAAAATTTCCTTGCCGTATAAATCTTAGGCAAATCATTTAATTTCTCTGGAACAAGATGATAGAAATATTTGATCTACCCAACTCCCTGGATTGTTATAAGGATCAAATTTCAAACGTGAAAGCACTTTGCAAATGGTAAAATGCTATACAACTCTTTATTCAAAGTTCAGAGATAATAATGAGATTAATGAAAACTTGGCATTTATTTTTAAAGAGCCAGTTATACTTTATATTTTACTATAATTTTCAAATTTTGTTTTTGATGCTTAATTCTAATGTAGCATTATGAAAATTAAAGAAAGATGCAGTTGCTTTTTTAGTGCAGGTCAAATAATTTGTACCCCAATATGGGGGCAGGGGTGTAGGAAATGGCTCCTGGGGTCCCTAAGTCTCTGATTGCCACTTGTCTCAGATTCATGCAAAGGAAATCACTCATAACTCCCTTGCTTGCTTGCTTTTTGTGTGTTCATTTGTTTCCAAATATAGAATCTGTAGTTCTGTTTCATGAAATGCACCTATCCTTCTAATTCTGCATTCACTGTAGAACAGCATCCGAAGGATGCTCTTTCTAAAATCTAGATTTCCTATTTTACATAGTACTTCAATTCCCTATTTTATACACTTTAATTAGTGCCTTCTTTTTTGGTCCCTGTACCCTGAGGCACTTAACAAGGATCCAATTTTGGTAATGAATAATATTAGTTTCTTCAATAAGTGGCTTAAAGAATAGCTAATACATTCAGAAAGAGTACATTTAGACAGCTAAATTTAGAATGATTTCAATTATTCCAAAAGTTAAAGCTTTTAACTGACCTTAACTTTTTCAAGCTTCCAGTTATTGCCTCCAAAAAGATACCTTCTAAAGATAAGTTTTTAAATAAGTAGCAAAACTCATGTCTTAAGTAAACCTAAGACAAGTCTTCTAAAATATAAATTATTTAAATACTATTTATATAGAGAGAAAAATATTTTTTGTGCCATGCACAGTGCTTGGCACTTTTTGCTAATTACATTTCACCCTAGCAAAAACACTGAGGTAGGTGTTGACATCCCAATTTACAGATGAGAAAATTGAGGTTAAAATAAGTTAGGTAACCTGTCCAATTTTTCATGGCTAGTAAATGACTGGCAACCTATATATCAGCCTGAGAAGCACATTGTAAAACTATTATCCATGAAATTTTCAATTAACTTGTGTGTGTGTGCACTGTGTATGTGTAGTAGGTTGTGATGGGAAATGTGTTTCTTTTCTTTGTATCGTTTTATTTATTTATTTTTATTTCAATAGATTTAGGGGGTGCGAGTGGGTTTTGTTACATAGATGAATTGTATAGTGGTGAAGTTGGGGCTTTTAGTGTACCCATCACCCGAACAGTGTACATTGTACCCAATAGGTAGTTTTTGATCCCTCCCCCTCCCCTTTCCCCAGCTGCGAAGTCCCTTATGCCATGCTGTGTGACCATGTACACCCATCAGTCAGCTCCCACTTATAAGTGAGTACATGTTACATTTGTTTTTCCATTCCTGTACTTCACTTAGGATTATGGCTTCCAGTTGTAACCGAATTTCTGTGAAAGACATTATTTTATTCTTTTTATGGCTGAGTAGTATTCCATGGTGTGTATGTGTGTGTATGTATGTGTATGTGTGTGCGTGTATCTCACACAAAATGTGTTTCTTAATGTGACTTAAAAGTTTGAAAGCCACTTACTTGCACAATTTGGAAGACTGAATATTGAAAAATGCCAGTTGAAAAATTCATTCAAGGGCCCACCCAGAGGGCATCTACGCTCAGTGGCCCTTGAGCAATGATTGCTCACCTGACCTAAACTTGCTCAGGCCCAGCAGAGAACCAGATAGGAAAAGAGCTGACCATGTTGGTTTCTTGTTAACAAAAAGGCAGCAAATCATCAATTTTGACAAAGGTATAAATTCTCAGCTGATTTTAGAAAATTAAATTATGAAAAAATCACTGTGACTAGTTCTACTGTGCAACTTCCATACCTGTCAGAAATTTATATTAAAAAAAAGTCCCATAATCTCAGAGCCTGCCCTCTTGTCAAAGTTACTTCTGGAATAAAGAGTCCCTAGGATAGGTAAGACAATAAGGAAGAATTTTCCAAAATTCATCCCATTTACCTACAGTGTAGACAACAGAAATGTCAAATCCACCAAATTTTAAACCCTCAAACATTTTGGTTATTTAGTGGAAGGCAGGTTGCAGAAAGCATAAAGGAAAATTGCAAATTAAGTAGCTCTTTTGATAACTTCTTTTGACCAGGAAAAAGTCATGTGTTTGATGACATGTTGTTGAGATAGCTTATTTAAAGCTATACTAAAAATAATTTAATTTTGACAAGTCTGACTGATTTTTACACCTACAATTTTCTCTATTGATTCTATCTAAAAATAATAAAAATTCCTTTTTGTAATAATCTAAATTGAAGCACATTTTTGCTTAATACCTCATAACAGTCATGGAAATAGGGTTCTGGTTTGAGATATTAACTCACTGAGTGTCTCTGGTTTTAATGTAGCTCTAGTCTTTATCATTCAATAAAACAATTAAAAGCAAAGTTATCCTATTAAAATGCTTATTCTTAAATATATATATTTACTAATTTGTATCTATTAATTCAACCAATATCTAGAATCTTATCTTATGTTAAAATGAATGAATGGCAGACAACTTTTCCATGAGGAGTTTGTAATCTAGCCACAGAGACCCACTTGTAATCAAATAATTATAAAATAATGGGCTAAGTGCTATAATAGAAGCATATTCCAAGTATTTGGGAATTTACAGGAAAGTAGCGTCACTGAGGGGAGAAGGGAGGCTAAGGCCTGTTTGGGAACTTTTGACAAGAGTGTAATTTGAGGTGAGTGAAATTGAGTCTTGAGTCTTTAAGTTGAGTCATAAAGGATATAAGGAAAGCATTCTAGGTCAAGAGAACAGCATAGACAAAGGCAAAGTATCTTCTGGAGCCTGGAACTTCCTGGGAACAGCAGGTGACCATGTGCATAGACTATCTGGAAGGGAGTGTCAGCAGACGACACTGGAGGAGAACACAGGAGTCAAGTCACCTGGAATTTTGGCCTGATTCTTACAGACAATGGGAGCAATAGCAAAGAGTTTAGTGAAGGAAGAGATATGATCAAATTTACATCTGTAAAATGTAATTCTAGAAGCAGATGAGGATGAATTAGAAGAAAGAGAGACTAGAAGGAAGTTATTGCAATGGTCCAGCAAAGAGAAGATGACAGCCTCCACTAAGGCAGCAACAGTGGTGAAAAAAGAGGAAGAAATTGATTAAAGAGATGTTTTGGAGAGAGGAGTCCGGGGCACCTCTCCAATATCTGGTAGGCAGTGGTTGGTGATGACATTAACTAACATAAGGAAACACTGGACAGAGCAGGTGGCTTATCTATGTTAGACACTGGTAGAGCACAGGGGCAGTAGAGATAGTGAGTTTCTACAGGACATGTGGAGTTTGGGGTCTTTGCAGGACACACCTGCTCTGCTTCGGTTTTACATTTATTGTATGCAAAAATAGGGCTATTAAGGCAAGAAAAAGAAAGACTATTCTTTTTTCAGTCTACTATGATAACCTACAGTACAGGTAAAGATTATACAGGGCAACTTCCAAAATCTTAGGAAAGAGCGAGTAACCTTAAGAATGGCAGTAGTTTTATCTACAGGTACTTTGGTAGGTGACTGTGCCTGCTGCTTGCCCTTTTACTTGAGAGTCAGTCACATGGGCTTTGGTGTGAAGCTATCCCCTGACAGGACAAATATTAATAGTTCATGAGGTTGGGAGTATAGGGATGCTATTGAAGGTCACAGGCCCCATTGCCATATAGAAACCAGTCACAATCCATAGCCCCAGGCTCAGCTAGCGTTCTCATAACACATGGCCATACACGGGTGGATGAATCCAGTCATGGAGATAATGACCAAGCCCAGAAGCCAATAATCGACTCAGTAAATGTGACCTGCCAGTAGGAAGTGGTGACCTCACACGCCGCAGTCATTCATTGTCAAGTTCTGTATGCTCAGCATGTGTGCAGCCATGGAGGACTAATTTGCAATACAAACTCTGAAGCCCAGGCAGAGAGAACTAGGAAGTAAGCCTACAGCAGTCAGGGTCTAATAATAAAGGTTAAAAGTGAATGAGCATATACATGTCTTAAGAGCCTATGGGGAGGAAGTGGTGAACACACCCCACTCCTCTGACAACCAAGGTGAAAGTCTGATCCCAAACTTAAGTGAGAAGAAAATTCAAAAGACAAGTTCCAATTTAGTTTCCAATGGCAAGGAGAAGATCATGGAGAACTTTTCCTTAGAAAATGTACTATCAAAACTTAGGTGCATCATCCTCCTCTTCCACCTTTTAACAAGATCTAGACACACTGAAAAAAAATTTTAAGCACTACAGTTGAAGCAAGGCTGGGTGGGTTTGTGGCTTCTCACCAGGGCTATTCTTGCCTTTACAATAATTTCCTGTTTCTAAGCCAAACGTGGGGTCGACATGATAATACTGCAAGAAAAATAGGCCTATAAAGTCAAAAGCAAGGCTTGGAGCAGAGCGGAGGAAACTACTCTTTTATGTCTCAAACACGGCCCATTCCACGTGAAAGTCACTCATCTCTAGTGTGGTTGGTCTGGTCATCACCCTGATCCTGAATTCTCAACAGCAAGAGCAGACATTAACCTTAGGAAATACACAGTAATTTAGCCCATGATAAAAAACCATACTACATTTCATCACCATTTTTAAGATATTGTAAGAGTTAAAGACTCTATTTAATTCATAAGCATGCATCCTAAGAAAGAGACAAATGATACATACACCTTTAAAATGGGAGACATTTATTACTAAACAGACTGCAAATAAATCTCACCACTCCCATTTTACCAAAGGCAGGCTTTCTGTCTAGACAATCATTTCACCAAACGTAAGAACATTGGCAAAACTTCTACGTGTCAGCTTCTAATTCCAAAGGATGAAATTAGGGCATGTTTCTTAGCACTAATCTTTATTCTGTCATTTCTGTTTTTTTTTTTTTTTTGAGACAGAGTCTCACTTTGTTGCCCAGGCTAGAGTAAGTGTCGTGGCATCAGCCTAACTCTCAGCAACCTCAATCTCCTGGGTTCAAGCAATCCTGCTGCCTCAGCCTCCCGAGTAGCTGGGACTACAGGCATGTGCCACCATGCCCGGCTAATTTATATATATATATATATACACATATACACATATATATATATACACACATATATATATACACACACACACATGTATATATATTAGTTGGCCAATTAATTTCTTTCTATTTTTAGTAGAGACGGGGTCTCACTCTTGCTCAGGCTGGTTTCGAACTCCTGACCTTGAGCAATCCACCCACCTCGGCCTCCCAGAGTGCTCGGATTACAGGCGCGAGCCACCGCGCCCAGCCTCTGTCATTTCTTCATTGTGTGACTAATTTACCTCCTGCTTCTCAGTATTCTTATTAACAACAGGAGAACAAAGATATCTGTGCATTGCCTGCATTATAGTGCCATCATGAGAACGGGCATTAAACCATTAGTTTTCATGCTCACACTGTAGAAGTTTCTGTAAGGAATAAATTTTAGAAAAATATAAAACATTCATTGCCCCCTAAATCTTTTTTTTAAACTTAACTCTATTTATGGGAAACAAGACAGTGCACGAGAACTAGAGAGTAAAGCAAGAATCAACATAGTGCAATGAAAGTCAGACAGTTCTAGATTAAAATCTTGGCTCGGAAGCTGCTTATCCTCTGTGCTTTGATTTCCTCATCTGTAAAATGGGAATAATGATACCTTCTTTACGGCATTATTGGTTTTTGGCCTGAGTAACTGGGCTTACTGTTTGCTGGTGGTGAAGTCTAGGAGAAGAATGTGTTTAGGGGGAGAAAATCAAGAGTTTGCTTTGGATTTGCCAGGGCGAAATGCCTTTTTTAGACATGTAAGTGGTGTCATCAGCAAAGTAATGAGGCCAGATGAGAAGACCTGCAGGTGAGTATACACAGAGAGAAGAGATGCAGGATCTGACCTCCACTGTGTGGAGGGCACATTGATGAGGAGAACCAGGAGTGCAGGCTAAGCAGCATCAGCAGCCAGTGAGTTGGGAGAATAAAGACTGATGTTTAGGGAACCTAGGAAAGACATTGCTTTCCCTAAGGAGCCGGGAGTGATCAGGTATGGGGAAAGCACACAGTGGGTTGACTAAGATAAAGTCTGAGAATGGACCATTGGTTTGAACAACATGAAGTTCTTTATCTACCTTGACAAAGAGCAGCTTCAGTGAAGTAGTGTGGTTGAAAACCTGATCAGGAAAGGAAGAGTGAAATGAGCAAGTATGGATAATTCTTTGGCAGAATTTTTCAATAAAAAAAAGGGAAATAAGGTAGTAGCCAGAAGTGAATATGACATCAAGGAGTTTGGTTTTTTAAACTATTATTTATTTATTTATTTTTGAGACAGAGTCTCACTCTGTTGCCCAGGCTAGAGTGCCATGGCGTCAGCCTAGCTCACAGCAACCTCAAACTCCTGGGCTCAAGCAATCCTCCTGCCTCAGCCTCCCGAGTAGCTGGGACTACAGGCTTGTGCCACCATGCCCAGCTAATTATATATATATATTAGTAGTCCAGTTAATTTCTTTCTATTTTTTTTTAGTAGAGATGGGATCGCTCTCTTGCTCAGGCTGGTCTTGAACTCCTGAGCTCAAATGATCCTCCCACTTCGGCCTCCTAGAGTGTTAGGATTACAGGTGTGAGCCACCATGCCTGGTCGTTTTTTTCTTTTTAATAAGGGAGAGATAACACTATGTTTGTGTGTTGAGGAGAATGATACAATTAAAGAGGGAAAAAATGCTGACACAGAGGAGAGATGGGGCAATACAGTAGGGAAATCCTCGAGTAAACAGAATAGGATGGAATGTGGTGCCCAGGTGAGGAATATAACAGCCCATCTGCAGTGACATAAGGCAGGTGGCGTGTGCATGCTCTAAAAGCAAGCAGATTTGATTTGGTTGCAGGAGCAGGCAGAGGTTCTTTTTTTTTTGAGCAGCACATTTTTTAGAGCAACACTGACACATATGCTAATAAATGATGTCACAAAAGCAAACAATTTATGTGATTAAGACAGGAAAGAAGTGGACAGGAATTCTATAATTTTATTATAGAATTTTATTATAAAATCAATCTTTCTTTCTTTCTTTCTTTCTTTCTTTCTTTCTTTCTTTCTTTCTTTCTTTCTCTCTCTCTCTCTCTCTCTCTCTGACAGAGTCTTGCTCTATTATCCTGGGTAGAGTCCAGTGGCATCAGTCTAGCTCACAGCAACCTCAAACTCCTGGGCTCAAGGGATTCTCCTGTCTCAGCCTCCTGAGTAGCTGGGACTACAGGCATGTGCCACCATGCCCGGCTATCTCTCTCCTCTCTTTCTCTCTCTCTTTCTCCCTCCATAAAATAATGACAGTGAGCCATGAACTGAGTGGTAGGATTAATTCAACCCTTGGTACCTAAGGTCCTAAATAAAAAGAACTCATTATCACTATCTAATCCCCAAAATCCCTAATTCCCCTGAGCTGGTCCAATAACAAGATGTTTATTGTGGCTGTAACTGCTGCTTCTTTTAATGTCTACTAGGACCCTGGAATGTGTAATAATGAATAGTCCTGTGACATCTGGGAAGGAGGTCCCTAGTGAGGAGCTGCAGAGCTACAAGGCTTTGTCTTTTGACACTGACCCTTTCAATTTTTCTTTTTAAAGCAAGAGTCAGTTCAGCTCTTCAAATAATTACTGGGCAATGCTTACCAAGTAATAGCAGTCCATGATGCTTACTATGTCCAAAGAACCTTATTCTTTATGTTATTTAATCATCTCAACCACTGTATAAATGAGTACTGTTGTGTTCCCTGTTTCTGTAGTAAGGAACTACAACACAGCTTGCCCAAGGTCATGCTGTTGGTAGTGGAGGAGCCAGGATTCCAACCAGGTGATCTGGCTTGAGAGTGTGTGTGTTTTAGCTATTGCATCATAGGCCACCCATGTTACAGATAGGGAAATGGGTATAACACGGCTCCTCCTTGCAGCAAGTTCAAGTTCCAGATGGTACAAAACCTTGGGGACTAATGACAGATAAGAGAATCAAGAGCCGAATGTTCTCAGCAAGCTGAACCGTCGGTCCAAGCTGACCAAATAAGACTGACCTAGAAAGAATGTGAAATATGACCTTTGGTTCCAAAATGAAAAGCATCAACACAGGATGAGGGAAAAGTGAGGTGACCACAAGTCCTCTGAAAAAGATCTGGGTGTTTTGGTGACCACTTGCTCCCCATGAGCCTGGGAAGATGTTACAACTCAAGAGGGAAAAATTGGTCTTAATAGAAAAGGGGGTCCACAGGGTCCAGTGTAAGACAGGTAAATGTCTCCCTGTGCTCTGGCTGGCTTTGAGGACACCTGAGTCCCCTGTCACAGGAAAACAGTCATATTTTTAGAAGGACATGGACAAACTACAGTCTATTCAGGTATGGAAGTTGGGAAAGGACAAAGAAATGATAATGAAACTAAAGGCCTGTCTTCTTTAATTATTTGACCATGCCAGGGAAAAAACATTTATCCCCAGAGGAGAGAAAGAACTAAGATGAAAAGATAAAAGTAATAAAAAGACAGATTATGGCTCCTCCTTGGCACCACCACCCATCCCACCCTGACCCGTGCCCCATCTTCAGGGGTAGCTGACTTCAAGATTGGGGTCTCTGTTTGCTCACTTTCCCCTCGTTACATTTCTCAGGCCCCTGCTGAGAGAATACTCAGTCCAACTAAAGGCACGAGGGGTGGGATACAATGGGATGGCAGAATGTCTTTCACTGGAAGTCTTTGAAAATAAGATTGACACTTATCCTCCTGTTCCATGTGGTTCTTGCAGAAGCAGAGTGTCCGTTCCAAATATCTGAGGAGCATCCAGGGACTCTGGAATTTTAATTAGCCATTGCACTGCAACTGTGTTCTTTGGGAATGGAATGATCAGAGAACTTGGGCCTGGGCTCCAGAGAATTGATGCATGAGTCCCACAAGAAATTCTGACTTAATTAGTGATGGGTGCAGCCTGGACATCAGGGTTTCTGAAAGCTCCCCAGGTGATTCTAATCTACTGCCAAGGTTGAGGACCTCTATCTAGTTCCCCTATCTACCTGATAAGGATGTCATAAGGATACCACAATAGGGATTACATGACTTCCCAGATCTTTATTGCCAACAAAAATCCCTCAGAAGAAATTCCATTTTCATTCTCTATTAATATTATCATTATTACTTAACTATGGGTTAATTCAATAGATAAGAATATTTCCAAAAGACCAAACCTAAGCAGAATTCTAGCCTTATGCTTCAATGCTTTTTTGAAAACACAAATCTCTTTTTATCAGCTCCTTGTTGTTCATTATAGTATCAGCAGATGATATGGATATTTTTCCACTAGAACCCAGGTAAACTGTTTCCCATGAAAGTCAATCTGAATACAATACAATACAATAATTCTGGGTTATGACTGCTGGAGGCTAGATTGAAATTAATGACCTAGAAATGGAATAAATAAAAAAGTCGGCACCAATTAATTCCCAGAGCTCTCCGAAGCACTTTTCCTAATACTTGAAACTTATCACAAGGAAATACACTCCCTTCCGTTGTTTTTTTTTTTAAGGTTTAAGATGATGCAGTAAAACTTGTTACATTTGCTATTCATAATTTATAACCCCATGGTATTCTTCTGTTTTTAAAAGTGTTTTATACCTTCATTGATAGGAATTGTCTTTTCCTTAGGAAAAAAAAAAACAACATTTTTTTCAATTTCAAATTTGAAGAAATGATGAATGGCAATAAGTGTGCTAAATCAGCAGTAACGCCAGTTTATTTTTCCATTAATTTCCTTTTTGGGGAGATAAATTTGCAGCTGCTTAAAACCCATTGTCTATCATTCTCTGGGGGTTGTGATTCGGGGAAATTAGACTCTCATGTTTGCCTGGAGAAAGCGCCAGTGTGGAATATTGAATTGGAAGAGATCTTAGAACATCTTCCCTCTGGTGTAGAAGTGCTGACAGGTGGGGTTTAGCTACTCCCCGGGAAGGGCAGCTCCATAATTCAGGAGAGCACCACAAGCTATAACACTCTTTTTAAGAATCCTAGACACTCAACTTGTTTTTGATGGTGCAATATGCCCATTTTGTAAACCAAGGCTGGAAGGGCTGAGTTTTCTGAGTCTCACAGCTTAGACAGGCCGATGTAGTTATATGAGCATGGCCTTCGAAGTCCACAGCCCTGGGTGCAGATCCCAGCTCCATGACCTCTGCGACCTTGAGCCTCTGTTCCCCCATCTGTAAAGTGAGCATAATAATTCTTCCTTTATAGGATTAGTTTGAAAATTAAATTAAATACAGTTGTGCTATGTCCTGGCACAGCTCCAGGCATCTGACAGAGCAAGCTCCCAGTACCTGTTGGACAGTTGTTCAACTTCCCCTTTCTTCCTGTCAAAACCCTACCCCTTCACGCCAACCTAGTCCCGATGTCCCCTTCCCTTCTTCATGAGGCGTCTTTACTGCGCCTACACACAGCGCTCACTTTTCTCCTCACGTTTTTTGGTATTTGTTTATGTTTTGATTTCTAGAAGAAACGTGTAATAAATGACTGAATGAAGGAACGAGATTGTGTTGGGACCAAATCTCTGCCACGTTGCAGGTGTGGCTGGGCCCCCCCAGCCTGACTGCCCCCCATTCTCTCCCTCCGCAGAGGCCTTTCTGACTAACCACACGGAAACCATCACCGTGGAGGAAGGCCACACTCTCACTCTAAAGTGTGTCACTCCTCTGAGCAAGGCTGCCTCCCTCCAGTGGCTGACCCCTTCAGGATTCACCATGTTTTTAAATGAGCATGCTGGTAAGTGAAAGACAGAAAGAAAAAAAAAAAATCGCCACCAGACCTCAACCTGAGGGATATTCCAGCCAGCCAGGCCGGTGGGACAGAAAGCCTGCATGAGTCACAGAAGGGCAGGCTCCGCCCACTTACTGTTACATGTGAATCACACCTCCGAGCCTGTTGTGGTACACGGGGCTGCTTTTTCGGGGGCAGGAAGTCTGCAATGGAAACCCCCCCCCCCAGCATGGTCGTTAAAGGGGACTCAAATCACAAAGCACATTTCCATGTCCCCACCCCCTCATCACTTTTTGACTCTCGGTGACCATGACACAACCACAGCAAAATGACAGGCAGCCCACTGACTGTGACCCCTTTGTCCTCAGGCAGCACCACCCCTCATCTGGAGCCAGCTGCTTCATTTTCCGTCTGAGCAATCCAAAGTCACATGACAAAGCTCCCTTCCAGATACCTCTTCTTCTCCTGTCGGTCTTAACGTAAAATCAAGATCTGTAAGCAGCACAAAATGACAGGTTGTGACCTCAGAAATGAGGGCAGTCATTCCTCTCTTCACAAACACACGTGAAATGACTGCAGGATGCCTGAGATGGAAAAGGACTCTTGACACATTGACTGCCACACTAGAAAAAAATTTTTCCCCTGGGGCCATGATGCTTTATTATGAAAACAGAATTAAAACTTTGAAAACAGAACAATCCTTTTTAATTTAATGAAAAATTTCTTGAATTTTATTGTTTTCTGTGCATCAGTTATATGCAACTCATGTGGCACTAGAATCAGTATTTTTTTTTTTTTTTGAGACAGAGTCTCACTCTGTTGCCCCGGCTAGAGTGCCGTGGCGTCAGCCTAGCTCACAGCAACCTCAAACTCCTGGACGCAAGTGATCCTTCTGCCTCAGCCTCCCGAGTAGCTGGTACTATAGGCATGTGCCACCAGGCCTGGCTAATTTTTTCTATATATTTTTAGTTGGCCAATTAATTTCTTTCTATTTATAGTAGAGATGGGGGTCTCACTCTTGCTCAGGCCGGTTTCATACTGGTGACCTTGAGCCATCTGCCTGCCTCGGCCTCCCAGAGTGCTAGGATTACAGGCGTGAGCCAACGCACCAGGCCTAGAATCAGTTTTTACACTGCATGCCACTTCAGTTGTATGTGACTCATGACACACTTATTGAATTTGTTTAGGAGAATTGAGTTTTCATATGCTTCCTGAGGACCCATGCTCAAAACTAGTGTGAGTTAAATACAACTCACATGGCAGTTAATGTGTTAAAAGTTTATTTATTTCATCTCTTTGACTTTGGATATGATTTCACTAAACTCTTTCCTTCATAATGAGATAATTTGATATCTACATTTAATATTCCTAACTGCCAAATAATTGGAAAACTCTCTAAAACAGCAAATTTCTTTCTTATTTATAAAGAAGAGCCTCTAAAACTTTTTGATATGGTTTAAAAACATCATTAAATACTAACATGTTAAATATAAAATAACCAAATATATTATTTCAAACTAAATCAACTATTAATACTAGATTCTAATAAAATAAGAAGATAATTGTTCTGAGAGAAAAAACAGAGATAATTCTGTTAAATAATGCTTTTGTTTTATTTTGCTTTGTTTTTGGTTTTGGTGAACTTGGAGAAGATGGATATTCTGAGATTTCTGCAGCAGAATGGCTTGATCTAGCATGATAGTCCTCAACCTGGAATGATCTTGCCTTCCAGGGAACATGTGACAATGTCTGGAGATAGTTTAAAAGGGGCACAGTGCTTCTGGCTTCTAGTGGATAGAGGCCAAGGATGTTGCTAAACATCCTACAAGAAAGCATAAGAAAGCTCCCACAACAAAGAATTATTGATTCAATTGTTAACAGAGCAGAAGTTGAGAGCTCCTAAATTCTGGTTCATTTAATACCAGTGTCTCAGAATATCCAACCATTGTTCCAGATGAGGAACACCTTCCTCAGTCAGCCCTTTAAGATTTAACTATTTCAGGCCTGTTTATGTTATAAATCTTAACAGTAAAAATGAAAGCCAACAAAAACACTAATTTCAGAAGCCTCCAATTTGCTAAGGGAACTTTGACCCCAGATGGAATTCCCAGGCCCATACACTGTTAAGAGGACCACTTGATATTGGGTGGAACTTTCTGGAGCTTGCTTTTTTGCCATTGGCTAAACATCTGGAAGAACTAAGTCATAATGTGTGAGAAATTTCAAATAATAGCAAGACTTTTAATACTAAAAAGAAAAAGCACCTATCTGGTGCATTTATCAATGCCTTTATTTTCCATTCTACCCCTTCACTGTGACTGGATGACTTCAAGTGAATCATATTTTGAAGATGTAAATCACCCTGGGGCATTTTTCATTTAAAAAAAAAAAAGGGTCTAAAATCCTCTTGCAACTGGAACCCTTTGCCAGAATAGCATTCTTAATTTCCTACAAGCACAAACAAACAATTCGTTAATTTCACAGACCTCACTATCAACATATTTTACTTCCTAAACTGACTTTGAGAGGCATCAACTGGGAAAACTAGAATTTGGAAGGCAATGCAATCGAAGGCATGACATCTTTTCCCTTTAAAGAGTGAAAATCAAAAGCTATTCCTGTGGGCGATCGATCCATATTCATCTGATACCTTTCCTCATGGCATCTCTATTTCCCTCTTGTGCAGCTTTTAAACATTCCAAATACCAGCTCCTTCATCACTCGGCCAGTCAGCTGTCCATCAGAGTGCCTAACGTGACCCTGCAAGATGAGGGCGTATACAAGTGCCTGCGCTACAGCAACCCCGTGAGCACCAAGGAAGTCAAAGTGATGGTGCTAGGTAGGTAGCCCAGGAAGTAAACCCAGGATGGGTGCAATATAGTTATGAACATGGCGTGACATTTTTAAATCTAACATATTAGTTTAAAAATGTTGCCTACAACAAGGGGTTTCCTGGGGCACCTCTGCCATCTCTCGCTCTCTCTCTCTATTGTTTTTTTTTTTTTTTGAGACAGAGTCTTGCTTTGTTGCCCAGGCTAGAGTGAGTGCCGTGGTGTCAGCCTAGCTCACAGCAACCTCAAACTCCTGGGCTCAAGCGATCCTCCTGCCTCAGCCTCCCAAATGGCTGGGACTACAGGCATGTGCCACCATGCCCAGCTCATTTTTTCTATATATATTAGTTGGCCAATTAATTTCTTTCTATTTATAGTAGAGACGGGGTCTTGCTCTTGCTCAGGCTGCTTTCAAACCCCTGACCTTGAGCAATCTGCCCGCCTCGGCCTCCCAGAGTGCTAGGATTACAGGCGTGAGGCACCACGCCCGGCCTCTGCCATCTTTCATTGAAAGAAAACAGAAGAGAACAATTTGAGGAGCAAGCCCTAGATTGAACTGTGAACTTGTGAAATTTGGCTTTGGCATCACCTAACTTTTCTCTCTGGGAAACTAAATGGAAAGAGAATTAATATTTGATGAGCTGTGACTATGTGCCAGGCGCCAGGGGATCAAAGATGAGTTAGGCACACTCTGCCCATAAGGAGTTTGCACACTCATTTAGGAAGCAAAACATGTATGTAAATGCAGGAGAGCCTCATGACAGCATATCCTAAGATAGGATGAATTACAGATGTGGCTGCACTGCCCGATTTGCTCACATCCTCTGCCAAAACAATTCCTCTCTTCTGCCAGGGGTGGGGAGTAGGGTGTGAGGGTTGGGGGTAGGGGATGGCAGTGGGAGGCACCAATAGGAAGTGACAGCCTCCTAATCATCTGGGACTCAGTTCTGTAAACAGTCAGCTCTATCCAGTATATGTCTTAATAGCTTTGCTTTTTTGTTTTGTGTAGCAGAACAGATCGATTAAAAACATTGCTTTTTATTGGTCTCTAAGTAACATCAACCCACATATCACACAAATGAGTTTCTTAAACTTCTTTTGTTGAATCATTGTCGCGCGGCACCTGCCAAAAAGTAAAGGCACAGTGGGAAAGTAGCTGAGAAGGAGTGGCCCTCTGGAGGTTTTGAGAACCAACGTGACTCAGCTCGGGAAGGGTTGTCTTCCCGCAGTCTTACAGGCCACCTCCAACACCATCCTGGCTCAAGCTGGCCATGTACCAGCTTGAGCCAGGTAGAGGTACCTGTGCGTACCTCTACCATTGCACTCAGCACATGATCTTTTAATTAACAGTGTAGGGGCTGAGTCTACCCCCACACTATTAGCTCCCTGAAGGACCGTACCTCTTTCGTCTTTGTATTGCCAGTACATAACACTGTCTAGTGCATCCTTGGAGCTAATAAGTGCCTTCACAATACCTTGATGGCAGATGAGTGAGTTAGATAAATGTGGAAGAGTGTAGTTCTAGACCAAAGTGGAAGGAGAATGGAAAAAAGGAAGAACTAAGCCTAACTAAAAGGTATTTCCAAGACAGAAGTACAAAGGAAAAAGGCCAAGGGGTCCTTCAGAAGAGAAACATACCTTTGATGGTAGGAGGGGACAGAAGTAACTTACCTTGAGGTGAGTCATAGGCTCACTCATCTAAGTTTAGAGCTGAAAATATAGAACTGAAAGAGCCCACTCACGGACAAGAACACTGGTACGCCAAGAAGTCGAGGGGCTTATCCAAGCAGTGATAACTAGTTAGTGACAGAGGTGGGACTAGAATTCAGGCCTCTATTCCTCACCTAGTGCTCTACCAACCAAATACAGTCTGCTTGAGAATTTTCGGGACTAATCATACACTGAGTAACATTCTGACTTCAGCCAAAGTAGCTTTGCACGCACATAAAAGCCCTTTAAAAACATGTCTGTATTCTGGAAAAGATCAAGTAAAGATATGCCCATTAATTAGACTATACCCTGCAATAATCCCTACAGATTATTAGGCTCTGTGCTTTGCTGAGATATGTAGACCAATTAATTAAGCACAGAAAAATCCATTTTCTTCTAGCAACTCCTTTCAAGCCAACCCTGGAAGCTTCAGTTGTCAAAAAACAAAACGGAGAAGAATACGTTGTACTTAAATGCTCCAGTGTGAGAAGCAAGCCCCCTCCGCAGATAACCTGGCTACTCGGGAATGGCGTGGAGATCTTCGGTAAGTGGAGAGGGAAATGGTTCTCTTTTCTTCTTTGGTTTTCTTCCTACTTAAATTTCCAAGGGATTTTTAAAAATGTTTTAGCACCCTCTGGTGGCAGGAGGTACCAGATGACACCAATGATTCATCAGATCTTTTCCGGACAAATTATCCTTATACCCAATCAATATTATGCCTTAATCTTAAAAGGCTAAGCACAAATAATAAAAATGTTTTGTTCAAAACAAGCAGAAACCTAAAGTGGAATATTTATAATAGCTTTTTAAAATTTTACAAAATTTCCTAATATAAGAGGAATTATTACAGCTATTACCTCTGAGCATGAACTTTTTCATAAGCATAAAATTGAAAATACATTTAAAATATTACAATACATGTAATTGGAACAGATATGATCTTCCCTATGTAGTATAATACTGTACTGTGTCACACCCACAAGAAAAAATTAAAACATTCTGATAACAAAGAATCTAAACTTTGAGCCTTTGAAACAAGACAACTAATTAACTGTGATCTTTGGGAACTATTTATAATTAGCTTACATTTCAACAGATGTTACCTTCAGTATCTATATAATCACCATTCTTAGAGCTGCAAGGGACCCTTTACAGTTGAGAAAACTGAAAGCCCAGTGGAGTTCTAGAGAGAAAAGATAATTCCCAGTCCAGTGCCAATTCTATTTCATTATAAGACTTCTTCTTTACTTCACCTCTTTTTACAAGCTAAGTAAGCTCTTGGGTCTTTGTGTTCCACAATAAGATCAGGCTGTCCATCTTGTATAAGCTTTGATTTTTTCCCCCCCAATAGTGAAGAGTTTGTAGAAACTTATCCACTCTTGCTCACCTACTTGCCTTTGGGACCAGAGCCAAGCATATACAAGGCAGCTGGCTGAGATTAGGATGAGATTAGAAATCTGTTTGCCATGAAGTCAAGGCCATTGGTCTCTAATAGAACTGAGCCTGTTGAATAACCTCATACATCTCTTTAAATCACTACATAGGTGAAACCCACCATGAATTTGAAACCGATGGGAAGAAATGCAATACTACCAGCACACTCACAGTCCACACATACAGCAAAAATTCAACAGTGAATTGCATTATCCGACACGAAGGCCTACCAGGGAGAAAACTGGTAGAACCCTTCCAGTTTAAAGATTTGGGTAAGAGCAAATGATTGTCTTTAATCACTTTTAATTTACTCTAATTTGCACTATCAAACAAAATTAAATGGAGTGGGCAAAGTTCTTTAGAGTGAGATTACTGTCAATAAAGCTTTTCTTAATAGCAAATTTTTATAATGATTGACATTTCTCCAGCTGTGTGACAGGGTTTCAACTATTCCAATGTTCGGAAGAACCTCAATTGTGCAGAAAGCCTAGCAGACTGCCATATGCAAATAGCGTCATGCTTGCTTTTTATAACAACAGCTAACATAATTTGACTTTAAATAGTTTTATTGCAGTTGTGGTTTTTGGAGCAATCATGTGAGTCATACTGCCTCTTTGTACTTGACCCCAAGTGAGACAATGTTAACTAAAATAAATTTAAACTTGTCAATATCATTTCATGTTAATATAAAACAGGCACACAGTTACATTAAGACATGATTACTCTTTAGATTCATTTTATTATGACTGTTTTGAAGATTTTAGTTTAACCATGTTAAATGTTCTTAGTAGAACACCATTTAAAGCACCAAATATTAAATGTGAAGAGAAGTGGCCTCTATTCTCAGAATCTCTGTTCCATGATTCCTTCCTTTAAAGTCCAAGAAATAATTTTAAAACTATCTACAACTCTTTGAGCCAAGAGGCATCCTCTAAGAAGTCACATGAATCACAAGTCTGTAATAAGCAGGACTCTGAGCTTCATTGTTTTGCAAGGTACTTCTCAGTGTAAAAAGAGATTCCTGAAGTACAAGGAATCAATCACATTAGTGAAAGAGAAAACTGTTGGACTATGATGCATTTGTTGAAAAAACTCTTTTGTCAAATGGAGTAAGTAGCCTAGGGTGCAAGGCAAGCTTGCTTAGGAGAGCCGCGCTGTAGGAAAGCTGCCGTGCTGCCCCATGGGGGCTGTGGCTACGGGTGACAAGTCCCCTCTGAAGACCACGTGTTTTCCACGGGTCACTTTCTCACCAAACCAAAAGTAGTTAATGCGGAAACTGCATTCGAAGACTCGCGGCAGTGCAGCTGCCCTGTCTGGGGTGGGGAACACACCACAGAGGAACCCACCTCTTTGTGGTTCGTTCCCCACCCCACGCCTCCACCTCCATCAGTGGAATCGGAGCATTTGGGGGTGAGGCTATCTCCCTAAATGCTTCCCAGAGACACTCAGAGTCTTGAAACAGAGAAGAACAATGTTGAAAAAAGTACATTTTTACTTTTCAGCAAATTGTTCAAGCCATCTACAAAAGTTACTACGGAGGGGGAAATGGTAGCTTCTCCTCCTTTGTGACTATAACTCTCCCTGACTCACAATCGTAGCTATAAATGTTTGTAATAATGGGATAAGACTTGACTTTTTTTAGTGATCTAACTTTTGACTATCTAGCACCCACTGCCAGATCTCCAGCCAGGGTCCAAAGAGGCAGGCAACAGTATCAGCTGTTGGTGGCTTCTGTTTGTTCATTACCTTTTTCCTTTGGCGAGCTACTGCGCTGACATACAGATATTACAAACTTTTTGTTCAACCAACTAATTTAAAAAATTTACTAGCTGAAGATGCACATTTACAAGTGAAGGCTCTGACTCCTTCCATCTGTACACTGTCTGCACAGTAGGACCCAGGCAAAATGAGGATTCTGCCAGCCGCATGTCTGGGGGGGTCCTGTGGGAAGAAGGGCCTTCCTTCAAAAAACACACAGTTCAATGCTTGGAGAAAAAGAATAGAACAATAAAAATAGATTAGACTATCTTTGGAATTACTTATTTCATCTTTTTAGTATTCCAAATATGGAATCTTGTTTCTCTAGTACTTATTTGGGGATGGGATTTTTAAAAAAATGAACAGCAGTTTTCAAACTTTTTGCTTTCAAGACTCGTCTACACTCTTAAAAATGATTGAAAACCTTAAAGAACTCTTATGTGAATTATGTCTGTCAACATTTACTTATTAGAAATTAAAACTGAGATTTAAAAAATACATGTTTATTAATTTATTTTTAAAATAATAAATCTACTACATGTTAAAAGAAATGCAATATTTTTAGGAAAGAAATTCTATATTTTGTGACATCGAAAAGATTAGTGAGCAAAATGGCATGGTTTTACATTTTGAAAATCTCTCGAATGTCTAGCTTAACAGAAAACAATTAGGTTCTTATAACTTTTGCATTCAATATCTTGCAAAATGTTGTTTTGCCTGGAAATAATTCAACCTCACACAAATATAGAGTTAGAAAAGGGAAAAGTATTTTAATAATCTTTTCAGATAATTGTGGATATTCTTCTTTGATGTTACACCAAAACTCAACAAGAGTTAGTTTCGTAAAGGTTTGCTGCTATTTAGACCCTGGAACCATATCAGTGAACTTTTCATACTCTGTGACGTTAACACCCATTGAATTATCTTGTACTTAGAATGGAAATTTTATGCAGGCATGATTTTTGTAACATCATGCCTTGGTCATTTGGAAAATACTGAATCACTGAGTTATATCGATCTTTCAAATGTTGACATATTTCAGAATCAAAATCACATGTATTAATATAATCATTGATCTCATTAGAAGTATTTAAGTATTTGGAAGCTGACAAACTCACAGTGGTGGATACAAGTTATTCAAAATTCTAACTTGAAATGTGGCTAGTGCAACTGAGGTACTAAATTTTTAATATTATTTAGTTTTAATTAATTTAAATTTAAATAGTCATTGTAGCTAGTGGATATCATATTGGATAACAGAGATCTACAACATTCTGACCAACTAGGCAGATAAATCATTGTGCACTAGTTTCCACCTAATCAAGACAACATTCAATCCAAATGCAACTATTTATCAGTTCATTAATTGAGAGAATAAACCTAAGTACAGATAAAACTATAAACCTACATAGTTTTAAAATATAGTATGAATAATATTTTTATAACTTTTATAAATAATCACAATATAAATAAACCTATTTTTTTAAAATATGTAGGTAAAACTTGTTTTGTACATAAACATAATTATCTGGATTCACATACACTATATTAGAAGATTTTAGTTACTATTGATAAATTTTATTCTATGTGTCACCAACATTTCCCATGTTATGTTCTTATAATTATTATAATCTTATAATTCTAGTCCTTCTATTTGACTATCTTTCTAGTATTTCCATCTTTTCATTGCCAGTAGCTCTCCTTTTTCTTCAATTTTCTCTGGCATCTTTGTGATCACAAAGCTCATTTTAGCCTTATATAATAATCCATGCTACTATTTCTCTAGTGTTTCCTAGTAGCTCTTATTCCTCTTCTCAGAGCTCTTATACACAATTCAGATATCTTTATACTTTTCAAAAATTTTAAATTTTTTCTTTTTTCTGTTTTTTTTGAGACAGAGTCTCACTTTGTTGCCCAGGCTAGAGTGAGTGCCATGGTGTCAGCCTAGCTCACAGCAACCTCAAACTCCTGGGCTCAAGCAATCCTCCTGCCTCAGCCTATCGAGTAGCTGGGACTACAGTCATGCGCCACCATGCCTGGCTAAGTTTTTCTATATATATTAGTTGGCCAATTAATTTCTTTCTATTTATAGTAGAGACGGGGTCTTGCTCTTGCTCAGACTGGTTTCGAACTGACCTCGACCAATCCGCCCGCCTCGGCCTCCCAGAGTCCTAGGATTACAGGCGTGAGCCACCGCTCCTGGCCCTAAATGTTTGATTAATAAAATGAATTTTGGCTGGGCATGGTGGCTCACGCCTGTAATCCTAGCATTATGGGAGGCCAAGGTTGGGGGGATCGTTTAAGCTCAAGAGTTAGAGACCAGCCTGAGCAAGAGCGAGATCCTGTCTCTACTAAAAATCGAAAGAAATTAGCTGAACAACTAAAAATATATAGAAAAAATTAGCCGGGCGTGGTGGTGCATGCCTGTAGTCCCAGCTACTCAGAAGGCTGAGGCAGGAGGATCGCTTGAGCCCAGGCGTCTGAGGTTGCTGTGAGCTAGGCTGATGCCACGGCACTCGCTCTAGCCCAGGCAACAGAGTGAGACTCTGTCTCAAAAAAAAAAAATGAATTTCAAAAGCGCAGAAAATTCTTTCATTAAATAAACACTGAGAAGTACCCACACATTTCACAAAGACAATACCCACTTGCTATGTCAGTATCAATGTTTGTAAATTGACAGGTACAGTTGTCACATACTCCCTGGATGTGGGCCTGTTCTTTGACTGATGAAACCTATACTAAGTTGAACCTCTGTAAACATTCCTAAGCTTTTCAAAAAATATTATATAATAACCTTGAGCATTGTGCTTAATAAATAGCCAGGCATTGTACTAAACATGTTATATGAATGAATTTATTAATTCTCACAGAACACTCCAAGAGGTAAATGCTTTTGGTATCTCCATTTTGCTGATAAGAAAAAAAAAACTGAACATTAGAGAGATTAGGCATCTTGTCCAACTCACCCAGGAGCAAACAAGTAGTAACACTGGAATTCGACCCAATCTGAGGCTGATTCCAAAGCCATCTAACTAATGAATAGGTAGATAGATACATGGATGGGTAGGTAGAGGGATGGATGGATAGACGGATGGATGGATGGATACACATAGAGACAGTGAATACCCTCTGCCTACTGCTGCCGCCACACAGAGGTCCAGCATGCTGTCCTTTTAAGCCAGGCAGGTTAGCAGATGGGCAATCAGCGGGATACAGATTTAAAACCCAGAGCAAAAGCTGCAGAATATGCAGTTCTGGGGGTTCTGCACAACCTCTACAAGCAGATAGCAGCCAAATACATTCTCCAATCTCCTTTACGGACCACAATGTGGGTAAAATTGCTCTCCGTAGTTGCAGAATTTTGTTTTTCTCCTTTCCTAGTTACTGATGAAGAGACAGTTTCAGATGCTCTGGAGAGAAGCTCTCTATCCTCTCAAGACTCTCAGCAGCCCACTAGTACTGGTAAGTGCCGAAACCATTAAGCCTTTATTTAAAAAAATCATACCTTCTTGGGAAGGTCACTTTTCTAATTATAAGTTTTAAGAATATTTTTATTTTCATTTTGAATAAGGCCATACAGGCCCCCTTCAGCTGGCTCCAGCTTTGCAGTGCCCTAGAGTAGAGGCACGTCAGGAGTACTTGCTTAGAGGGAGGGGCTCCGGGATAAGGTAAAGCCTTGCAAGTTCATTGCCATTTTGCTCGAGATACGTATGTGTACACACACACACATACACACACGATTTGACATTTGAATTTCCACCTAGGTAAAGGACAAGGTTGAATTCATTTACAGGGAGCCTCATTTCTTTGTTTACCTGTCTAAAGCAGACCAACCACAAAACACAGATACCAACCAACAGCAAAGAAACAGAAGCTGGAGACTTGGTGTTGTCATTGAATAGCAAAATCACCTTTGAAGGCACATCGATTACTTGGTTGTCAAGAATTTAGGTCATTGTTGACGATGAGATTGAACTATAAATGCAGAAGAAATTAGAGAGCCTGGATTATAAATCCGGTTTTGAGACAGTGAACCCAATAGATAGCTAATTCAGGGCAATGATCATGTATTTAATTTAACTGTGTATTTTGCCTAGCAGAGTATCTGGCGATAGCAGGTGTTCAGAAAAGGCAGTATGAATGAATGAATGAATTTGTTATGGTGCTTCAAGCAAGACAGCCTCATCCAGAAAGGCATAAATTTCTACATGTTCTTCTTTCTGCTTCATGTGGTGTCTCTATAATAATTTCATTTGGTAGAATAAGTGCTTTCAGATCATTATCATGTTCATAGTTCTGAGTATCGGATCATATTTTTAAAAATTTGTATCCTGAATAATATTTAAAAGTAAATGTTTGGGGTTTTTAAACACTGATAAATACAACATATACCATACAGGTTTTTTTTTTTTTTTGAGGGACAATGGAAATTGAAAATATTATGCAGTGGAACAGCCACACCGCTTGCTTTAATAATCCAATTATTGTAAACGTGTTTAGAATTTAGTTGTCTTTAAATTGGCTTGCACCAGTACTAAACAACTCAATATTCTTCTCTGCCTTTTCATATATAAGATTTTAAAAATATGGTTTCTAAAATTCCTTTCAGCTTTCAATCTCTACGATTTTATTACTGATAATAATGCCCATTTTCAGTAGAATGGAAGACTTCATTCCCCTCACAGTCCACATAGGGGCGCTGTGCAACGGGCTAAAAAACCAGCGACTGCAGAGGGAAAAAAGGGAGGAGATAAACAAAATCTGAAAAAGCAGTCTTTTGTTTTAATAATTTAACTTATCTAGTGAAAATGTCATAGTACATCCCACTTTTAAAAGGGAGACAGGCAGAGGTTTGCATGACAATTGAGGCTATACTTCTACATAAAAATCAGTGCTTTGTGCATTTTAAGCTGTAAGTTTTTTATAAATAAAGACTGGAATATCATTCTTCAGTGTTCAGTTGTTATCTTGAAACTTCCTAGAGAACTTCTCCTTAATAGGCCTGACTCAGGAAGGAAGTATGAAATAGTGGTTTAAATTTGGGGTTCTAGAGTTAGAAAAAAACAAGGTTAAGGATTGGTTCTACTACTTATTTGCTGCAGAACTTTAAGTAATTTACTTAACCACTCTAAACCTCTGTTTTCTCAGGGGTATGGTGAGAAATAATACATACCAAATGCTCAGTTCAAGGGCTGGAATAGAGTAAGTGTCCAACGAATGTTTACCTTAAAAAAACATAAGCCAAAGTGAGCTTGGCCCCTCGCAACTCTCTTTGTGAGAAATCAGTAGTTCAAAAATGATCTTGTTATTGCCTCTTAATAAGGATTATTTAATTTTGTCTCCAAAGATGCTTTGGGAAGAATATATACATAGTTATATATAGTCACATACATATGGTATATGAGTTTATCGTGTCTTTCTTTCACCTTAGTCTCAGTAATGGAAGATTCTAGTACATTAGAGATGGACAAAGAAGAGGAAGAACAAACCACTCAAGACCCTGACTTGACCACTGGTAAGTGTCACTGACCATATTTAGAATAAACACTTGACATTTTAACCTCTTAATTGATAATCCAATGACCTTTTTCCGTCCTCCTTGACGTTTCTGCCCTTGACAACATGATTGGTTAGGTTACTCACTCCCTCATCCCTTCTCAATCAAGTTGCCTCCTGGCTTCTTGGCATACTTTGCCTGGTCCTGTTGTTTTTTGCTAGCCACTGCTTCTCTTTATCCATCGGCTAACTCCACTTCCTCCTCTGACTTCTTCAATGTGAATATTCTTCCGATTTTACTTCTCCATCTTTTGTTCTTTCCTTAATTCTTAACAAGTTTACACATCCCCAAGATTGTTTCTGTTGTCACTAGGCAAAAGATTTCTATGCCCGTATTTCCAGAACATTTCTCCTGCGTGTTAGTCCCAGTTTCACTCCGTTTTATATATTACCTCTAGCCAAATTTTCTGCCATCTCCTCAAACTCAAACTCAACATCACTAAAGACCAAACAGCACCTTCTTCCACAAAAATCAGCTTGTCCAAAGTATCACACAGGGTGCAAACCTCAGTGTTATCTTTCACTCCTGTGTGTATAAATACACGCGCGCACACACACACACACACATATAAAAAGTCAATCAGTTTTCAAGGACTTTGGAATCTTTTCTTTCAGATATTGTGTCCATTATCATTGCCATCCCCAATCTAGGCCCTCATCATCTCCTGCATGAAGTGTTGTAATTTTAGTTTCTCCTCTTCTGGTTCGTTTTTGGCATCCTACCGTCAAAACACCCCTTTGCACTCTGTACACCTGTGTTGAGAACACCTTCATGGCGTCCCGAAGTCCACAACACAGTGTGAGCCCCAAACGCCCCAAAAGGAGCAGTCTACTACCTCCCTTGCAGTCCTGTATCTATAAAGTGTCTACAAGACACGTATTTTTCTCTGAAAATATCATCCTCTTTCAATTCCCTGACCTGTTTATTCTAACTTCCCCCAGTGGAAAAAGAGATCTCATCACTCCTCTCCCTAGTCCTACTTCAAGGCCAATATCTTAATTTTTATTTTGAGACAGAGTCTCGCTCTGTTGCCCAGGTTAGAGTGCTGTGGCATCAGCCTAACTCGAAGCAACCTCAAACTCCTGGGCTCAAGCAATCCTCCTGCCTCAGCCTCTCGAGTAGCTGGGACTACATGCACCACCATGCCCGGCTAATTTTTTCTATATGTATTTTTAGTTTGTCAATTAAGTTCTTTCTACTTTTAGTAGAGATGGGGTCACACTCTTGCTCAGACTGGTTTTGAACTCCTGACCTTGAGCGATCTTCCCACCTCGGCCTTCCAGAGTGCTAGGATTACAGGCATGAACCTCAGCGCCCGGCCAAGGCCAATATCTTCACTAAAGACTTTTCTGACCAACTCGGCCCTCAGAGACTACTCTTGCCTTTGAATCCCTGAACATAATACTATGATATAAATGCATATGGATCTGGAATTTGGCATAAAGATATCTTACATTTGTTTGTTTTTATTAATTTATTTACATATGTGGAGAACCAGCCCCTAAAGCAGGTGTCCTCAAACTATGGCCCACAGGTCACATGAGGCCCGCCCAGGACATTTATCTGGCCCTCGGGGTGTCTTTGCTGCCGCTGCTTGTCCTGCTTAGCAGCCAACTCATCCTGGGCCCACAGTGAGCATGTGTGGAATGTGAGCCGCACTCTGCAACGCCCCTCCAACAGTCTGAGGGACAGTGAACTGGCCCCCTGTTTAAAAAGTTTGAGGACTCTTGCCCTAAAGCATAGGGATTTGTGTCTTCAGCAGCTCTAAGCGTGATGTTCTACACACAGCTGGCACTTCTTAATGACTTGTTGATTGAGATAAGGGGAACAGGATTTTTAAACTACAAAACTACAGAACATAGGATCAGAATTCTATGTTAGAAAGACTTTTAAGAACTTATCTAATTTAGCCCCAAATGCCTTCACACAGGGCCACATTAACCAGGATAAATGAATTTTCATTTTATTTAGATAGCTTCCCAAACTTTTTAACGATCTTTCTTGCTACTTAACTACACTTTGCTAAAAGTTCATTCCTTACAGCTAACTTGAATCCCTCAACTATAACTTAAGTCAATTTTCTCATATGCTTTCTCTAGAAGTGAAAAATAACTAGTGTGATGTCTGTGTAACTTTAAAAACTTTTTCAAATCATCCCACGGAGTTGCTTTGTTTGTGTGCCTGTTTGCTTGTTTTGCTTGTTTTCAGACAATGAACATATGACTTTAATTGCCTTCAAGGGTAAGCTCTTCCCCATCTCTTCATCTGAGCTGTCTATTAGCCCACACTACACTGTGGACGTATTGTATGTATTCCTCAGTGACTAAAAAAACCCAGAGTATCTAAAGTCCTTTCACTCTTCCTTATAGAAGCAAATCCTCAGTATATGGAATTGACAAGGAAGAGAAGTGGCATCCTGCTGCTTACTCTGGTGTCCTTCCTCATTTTCATACTCTTCATCATAGTCCAGCTGTTCATAATGAAGCTGCGGAAAGCACATGTGACATGGAAAAAAGGTGAGTGGCCAGAGAACCCGATGGAGGCTAGAAGATGCCAAAACAATTGGCCGGGAAAATTCTGCCAATTAAAACTTTTTTCGTTAAATGCTGCACGGTCTATTTGGTAAGTACTATCATTCAAATAAGCAATTGTTCGTTTTCTAGTAAACGCTGGCTATGAATCTCCAGGGATGTAGTGAGAGGGTGCATAACCAACTGACACTGGAGTAGCTCTGGGAATTGGTATTAAATTATAGAAGCTTCTGGTCATGAAAGGATACAAAATGGAGAGCTAATTCATCCGTTCATTCAATAAGCATTCATTGAGCATCTTCTGTGTGCCAGGCACTGTTGCAGACACTGGGGACATGACATATCTGTCAACAAGACAGCCCATGTCCCGTTCCCAGAGAGTTCATATTCTAGTGGTGGCCAATCAGAGGTTGAACATAATAGACTGTTTTGGTCCCATTCCTACTTTTATAAGAATGCACTCAGTTTCACTCAACCAGCTTCACTCAATGACAATATATTAGTCATGGTTTTAAGCATTCTGATTAAAAAGTTATCATTGTAAACAAAAAAAATATAATTTAGCTAGTATAGAAGATACTTATTAAAATACATAGACTCAACATATATCAGAGCTGGAAGGAACCTAAGAAGTTATCCAGAATGACCATCTACTCAATTCATTCCATAAACATGTGTCGGGATCAAATCCCCTCCTTAATTCTGAGTGATTATCTAGCCCTGTGCTGTCCAGTAAATCAGCCACAAGATGGCTATTGAGGACCTGACATGTGGCCGGTCCCTATTGAGATGTGCTGTAATGATAAGATACACATCCCATTTTGAACACTTTACATACACATATATACATACACAAAAGAATATATCGAATAATAATATCTTAGATGCATTAATTAAAACATGTTATTAAATTAATTTCACCTTCTTATTTTTACTTTTTGTATGTGGCTACTAGGATATTTTCAATTACATGGGTGGCTTACATTGTAGTGCTATTGGGCAGTGCTGATCTAGCCACATCAGGCTCACATACCTCGGGTGACAGAGGACTCCTTATGTCCTAAGGCAAAATACTACATCTTTGAATAGCTCTGACTCTTTTAAAAGTATCACCTGTGCTAGTTTAAAATCAGTCTCTCTAGGCATTCAGAATGGGTAATATCCTCATTACACACAGACCTAGAGACAAGGTCTGACTTTTCAGCTGCTGCGACACACTAGGCCAATGCCATAGCATTGTTTCAAAATCTCTCCACTGATGTGTCATCCTTTTAGGGCTACATGAATTATTCCTTTCTGAAAGACAACACTGGGTTCTAATCTGTGGTCATTTGACTTCCAGGACTCATAGTGCCTAGCACAGGGTTTACGGGAACCATAGCAAAGACGAAAACACTATGTGTTGAAATGAATGAGGACGTGAGGTATGGGAAGGGCACAATAAGTCTCCTAGCATACAGTAACAGGGGTATCATCTTATTCAAGCATACATTTCTACATGTCTGTGGCACGACAAATTGGTAACTTAATTTTCTTTTCTCGCAGAAAATGAAATTTCAGAAAACACACTAGAAAGTTACAGATCGAGGTCGAATAATGAAGAAACATCATCCCAAGAGAAAAATGGCCAAAGTAAGTCAATTGTGTGACCTGAGATTTGAAAACCAAGGTTGATTAATGTATTAGTCAGGGTTCTCCAGAGAGACAGAACCAACAGGATATATGTATACCTAAGTGTATATGTATAAGTATGTGTGTATACGTACACACACACACATATATATGAAAGGAGATTTATTAGGGAAATTGGCTCATGCAATTATGGAGGCTAAATCCCACAGCAAGAGGTCTGTCTGCAAACTGGAGACCTGGGATGCCAGTAGCCTGGCTTGGTTCAAGTCTGAAGGCCCCAAAACTGGGAAGCCGATGGGAAGCCCAAGCCAAGGCCTCTGGCCTGAGAACTCAGGGGACAGGGAGAGGGAATCTGGGGGGAGCTGTTGGCGTAAATCCAGGAATCCTAGAGTTTTGCTGTCCAAGGACAGGAAGTGAAGTGTGTATCCCAGCTCCAATATATCAATCAACACATTCGCCTTCTCTCTGTTTTTGTTCTCTCTGGGTCTGCAGCCGATTGGGTGGTGCCTGCCCACACTGGATCTCCCTTACCTAGTCTGCTCAGGCTCATATGCTGATTTCTGGAATCACCCTCACAAACACACGCCAAAATAATGCATTACCAGGTTTCTAGGTATCCCTTAATCCAGTTCAGTTGACACTGAAAAGTAACCATCACAATTAATTAGTTGCCTTTAAAAAAGAAGGGAAAAAAATCCAAGCTTGATGTTTAGCACTAGAAAGTCAATCTCCTAAATCATCTTGTAGAACTTAAGAAAGTTCATCTTAAAGAACAAACAGTAGCTGTTAAGTTTATGTAGTGAAAAGTACACCCCTTTGAGAAGCCATCCCTGACCCCTTGCCGTCAATATACAGGCATCCAGGACCTCATGCCCCTCCTGTGCCCCAGAGTAGCCCATGTACACCTTTATCAGTGAAGCACTTCCACACCATATTGTAGTTTGTGTTGTTTTGGTTTAGCTACCACGGTACCTCTTCAGTGGTGAGTAACGGGATTCACACTGTGCCTTCTGATCCTAGCATAGGGCCTGGCCCCAATAGAGTGTTTGATCAGTCTGTATTGAATGAATGAATACGGCCTTAACCAATCCAAGCAGAAATGTGTCATGTCTTTTGGATGACTTCATCACAATTCCTCATGCAAAATATGCAAAGAAAATGAAAAGAATCTAAATGGGAAGGAGACCGTGTGTGTACGCGCACGTGCGTGTACTCTTGATGAAGATGCAGAAAAAAGGCTGGAGCTAGGGCTACAGAAGAGCTGGAATCTTATACCTTCTAGCCATTTTGTTTCTTCCATGCAAATTAATTTATTGTACCTGCCAGGAGTTGCAAGAAATGCAGTGAGCTTTGCAGCTTGATTTTATCTGTTTGATTGAGGTCTCTGTAACAAGCTTGCCTATGACACTTCTGCCCTTTTTTGGTTTTGAACTACTAGAGTGTGAAATGGGAAGAAAGAACAGATGTCCCGGCAGGGAGAGGAACACAAGTGAATTGACTGGAAAACTAGGGGTGGGAGGGGAAATGTGTGTAAACTGCATACAGTCTGGTGTGTTGCAGCTCATGTTTCTGTGATATCAGTCATCTCAAGCTCACCTGGCAGCTAGAGGATGATGTCACTATAATGTCTATGTTGGATCACTTCCTATGCCATTTTTCCTAGGCAAGGGGAACCAAAACAGTGGGGGTAGAATTATGATTTCTGGCAGGAAAAGAAAAGCCCACAGCTCAGCTACTGAATAAGCAGAAGCCCTTGCAATTCAACTTTAATAAAATTTAAAATGAGTACCTAAACTCAGGGGCTGCCTCCCTAGAAAGGTATATCCCCAGGGGTTTGCCAGTGCTCACAGGAGGTTTTACTTTCTCCTAGATTCAGACCTCCACCTTCACCCTCCTTGTCTCAGTACCCTCCAATCCAGCATTTTAACTGTATCGTTTTGCACATTTAAAAAATATTCTCCAGGGCCTTCTCCAGTCTCTTTGTACAGAGTTGCATAGGCTCTACCCAGACCCTATCTTTCCCTTAATCCCTGTTATTTTTAGTGTGCAATTTTGTTAAGGCAATATGTTGTTTTCAGCAACACCTGTGTTATTTTATAGCAGAAATGTCTGTCTATTTTATTTCAGGTTTATTAGTATATTGTTTAGGTAGCAAGACTTTTTAAAAATTAGAGTATAACAATGCTCTCAGACCATTTACATGCATCCGTGAATTTTAGAATTTTAAAGACATTAACATTGGAAATAGCTTCATCAGGGTCATCTGAAACAAAAAAAAAAAAGAAGAAGAAAATTTTAAAATTAAAAAAAGAAAAAGAAAAAACAATATTTAAACATTGGACTTAAAAAGTAAAAATATGAGGTCCGATCAAGGTGTTTCAAGTAAACAGGTGCAATGTTGTTCAACATAAATATTCATCTTCAACGCGTTTTTCTTTCAGCTTCCCGCCCTAAGCGTTGCATAAACTACATCACCAAGTTGTACTCAGATGCAAAAACAAAGAGGAAGGAAAATGCACAACATTCAGAATTGAAAGGAAAGCAGACTCATATACCAGAGAGCATTGTGTAGTGCTCTCTGCGGTAGAAAATGTGATTTCAGGGCAGCTGCGGCATCACCTCAGCGGAGCAGCCCGTGGGCAAGAGCATAATGACTGTGCCATGGAAGATGTCCCCGGCGTGCCACCCGAGACAGTGCCCTCAGATGATAGTCTGTGCCAGAGCCAGCACAACAACATGAGGACCAAACCACACACATAAAGCTCATTGCTAAAAGGAAGAAAGCAAGAAAGAACCTATTATTTCTGACACTACTTCAGAGCAGGAAGATTCTACTAAACCTTGAGGATCAGGGTCAGTGTGACCAGCTAACATCTTACCTCAAAGGGAACAGGAATTTTTTAGATACTTGGCTCTAGTGGAACTGCTTTATTAAAAAAAAAAATGTTTTTTTTTTTTTAAATCTTTCCTCTGGTCACCAAATAAAGAATTGTGGGATGAAAGTACCTAAAGATCTCTGATCCCAGGAGGCTTTCTTTTTGTTGTTGTCGTTATTCAATGTCAGCCCCTTATTTGTACATGTTTCAAATGACTCTGAACATTCATTGAGCAATGTAGCCTGGGGGTATGAGAGAAATAAATGCACATGGCGTAGAGTTAGCCCGTAAGACCCCACTCACTGACCGCTGTCCTGGAGGGGCCAGTGAGTGGAGGTGAGCTCCGAGTCTGCTGCTTCTGAGTCATGTGACCTGGGACAGCTCCTTCAGCTCCCTGAACTGAGGAGGTTAGTTTCAAGACAGACTTTAAAAAGATGTAACCAGCACTTACCAGGTCAAAGAGAAGTGGTGCATAATAATGAATGAGTCCGATGGGCAGGAAGACCCCAGCATCCATGCCCAAGGCACAAGGAGTTAGCTTAAAGTTGGCCCAAAGATTAGAATTACTCAGATTTTCTTGCTAAGTCATGAGAGCTACCTTTTAGACAGAGTTTTGACCTGGACATTCCATTATAAAAACATGTACAAAAGAAAATGCTGAGTTTAATTTACTGATTATTGGCCTAATAGATGGTTTTTAAACACTCTTTAATAAAGAGCAGAATATATATTTGTTATTCTAGTGGTTGTATTCTAAGTTATACTTCCCGTTTTCACATGTGAAAGTAACATATGGCATGTCTTTTTTTAAAATTATTTTTTGTTATTTTTTTAAGAACGTGTTCTGTAATATTAATTTTTTTTTAAATAGAACAATGGTTCCTCTTCTTTTTTTTTTTTTTTTTTGAGGCATAGTTTTACTCTGTTGCCTCTGCTAGAGTGCTATGGTGTCATCCTAGCTCATTGCAACCTCCAACTCCTGGGCTCCAGCTATCCTCCTAGTTTGGCCTCCTGGAGTGCTGGGATTACAGGCCTGTGCCACCATGCCCAGCCTTTCTATAAGTTTATTTAAGATATATAGCAAACTCTGGCATTTATGTGGTGAATTTCTCATTGTTTGAATCCTAATAAATCAATTCTAAAATAGCAAACACACACACACACGCTATGAGTTTGCAATTTGTTACAGAGGCCAGATCCAGCTGTGCTGATTTTTTTCTCTTGACAAAAATTTTTTGAACAGTCACAAAATTACAGAAGAGTGTAAAGATAGCACAAAACACTTTTCCTCCTGAATTGTTTGAGAGTAAGTTGACATGATGCCCATTACCCTCCAAGCAGTGTAGTATGCATTTCTTACAAACAAGGACACTCTCATCTATAACCACAATGCAACCACCAAAATCAGGAAATTAACGTTGTTATATTTCTACTAACAGTCCTCAGACTCCATTCCAGTTTTTCCAGTTGTACCAATTGTCCCAAAGGATCCAATTCAGAATCACACTTCAATTTAGTCTCATTCGGTTTGGAACAGTTCCTTAATCTTGGCTTTACTTTCATGACCTGGATGTTTTTGAAGATTACAGATGAATTACGTTGCAGTGTCCCTCAATTTGGCTTTGTCTGATGTTTTCTTGTGATTAGATTCAAGTTATGCAACTTTCAGGGCACTATCACAGGATCAACGTTATGTTTATATCATTGCATTTTATTTATCCCGTTATTGATAATGTTCACTTTGAACACTTGATTAAGGTAGTGTCTGCCCCTGAACTTTGTGGGGAGATGCTTTAAGACTTCAAATATCCTGTTCCTCATCAAACTTTCAAGTTATTCGTTTATTTATTTACACCTGTATGGTATATACATATATATATATATATCTCCCTGTACAGTTTCCTCTGTTATTTAATGGGTTCAAATCTGTCACTATCAAATTGATCTATTGCTAATTTGATGATCTAATTGTGGAAACTGGCTTCTATGTCCTTTTGACACGTGCTCTCTAAGCTTGGAGCACTTTCTTGCTTTCTCAAACAAGATATTCCAGGCTCATCTTAAACTTTTCCTGTCCCAACCCTGAAATTGGCCATTTTTCCAAGGATCCTTGGTTCCATTTAGTGGAAAATGGTATTTATTATAGAAGCCCATATCTAGGTGCTAAGTGTACTCATTGCTTTCATGGTATCATCATTTTCTCAAGTCCTCTCGGTGGACAGAGCTAGGGAATATATGACAATTTATGTGTATGTGTATATAATGTGTGTATGTCTGTATATATTTAAATATAGCTATTGAAAACCATGAGTTTATTTGAGATTGCTCCCTTTCTGTAACTCCCTGCTCTGAGAAACATGACTTTCATTATCCTTAATATATTTACTTCTTTTTTAAATCAATCCTCTGGGTATGTAACTGATCTCCCATCTTTGCTACCATCCCGTTCTCCTTGAGGATGTCCTTGTCTGCCTGCTCAGGCTCTGACTCCCATGCTGTGCTTCCCTCCCAGCCCCCACCATGTGGGTGATCTCCTCGCCAAGCCTGGGCTCTGACACCCCACACCAGGCCGACCCACTGTGAGTCAGCCCTCAGCACACACTCACACACACACTGCTCCGTGTGACTCTTCTCACCCACACCAAGTGCTGGGCAGCCCTCTGAGGGGCCCTGCCTCCTCCCCAGGCTCTGGCTCTGACACCCCCCTCTGGGCCCCCACAGCTTCCCTGCCAACCCTATGGCTGATATCTACTTTGCTATACCCCACCTAACGACTCTAGGACTGAATTGTTCAGCAAGAGAGGGGAAGTAACAGAGTTAGAAGGGGAATGAGCCAGATGTTTTCTAAGAGAGTTTTAACGTGCAAACACATCAACATTAGGCATGTCATTTATAGTTCCATAGCAGTTCAGAGTCAGAAAACATTCACCAAGCCTTTAGCATTCTGAAAACATTCTCATCAGATATGTTTGTCATGGTTGATTAAACCTTGCTGCCCTCATTGGCCTACTTTGAGTTTATGTTTGTAAGTTAATCCTCCCAAAGGATGTGACTGCTTCCATTTCTCCAGTTGCTTTTATGCAAGAGGCCAAACAATTGTGCCAGCATTTCAGTAACATGCGGAGCCGATTGCTAGAATCATCCTAGAGGATTCCATAAAACAGAGATTCACAGGTTTGCTCTCAAGTATTGGTCTCAGTAGACCTGAGATGGAGTTTTGGAATCTGTATTTTCTAAAAGGTCCCTGAGTGATTCCAACAGGTTGAGAAATCCTGATGTAGCACAAACCAAAAATTTTCAAAGCACATCTGAGTTATAAATATGATCTTTAAGGTGACCATAGTGTCCCAGTGATCATTGTAAAGTGTTCATAGTTTCTTGGAGGCATAAGGACTTATGTGTCATCTAGTCCAACTTGGCATGAAATTGTACCCTAATACACTGGCCAAACACTTTCTGTGGTCAATGAACATCTAATTTGCACAGTGCCTAGCCCATGGTAGTTTCTCAATTTATATTCGGCAAATGGCAGAGGGAAGACATAAAAAAGAAAAATGATATTTACAGAGGACCAACAATGAGGCAGACATTTTTTATGGGTATTCCCATTTAACTCATGACAGTTTTGCAAGGTATTAGGTATTATAATGCACATTTGTCACACAAGAGATGCTCTAAACCCTACAAAACAGCTTAGGAGACTACCAAGATTATATAACCAGTTGAGGGTAGAACAAAGGGTTGATCCGGTTCTGTCTGAATCCAATGCTGTGCCTTTCCTACTGCTATGTTAAGATGACACCAAGGAGACATTTAAGATGACATGAGATGTTGGGTGGCTGTCTGATGCCTTTCATTTATCCCTCCAGTCTCTCCACCCTTTTCTACCTGATGTGTGCCCCAGGAGACTGACACCTTGGGCTATATCAGTGGGCTCCTTTGCCCTCTCTCTGGCATCCAGCTGGGGAATGTACAGTTCCAGCAGGGAGCAGGGAACACCTGGTGTCCAAGGTTGCCAGGGACTAACTGTGCGGCCGAGTGGAGGTCACAACTCTGGTGAAGCAGAACCATCTCTCATTCTGGAATCTACTTACTTCCTTCACCTCATCAGGCCTAGAGGGACCCTGCACTATCTTTTGTGGTTCCCTCAAAGCTTTGTATCTAGTTTATTTATAATATCTGCTAAATTGCCCAATTTGAGTGTATCATCTGTTTCCTCCAGAGACCTTGACCGATACAATAGTTGTATTTATAGATTTCTTGCATCCCAACAAATCTGAGTCTAGTTTTATAGATAATCATAGAATATTATAATTAGGATGGATTTTAGAGTTCATCTCAAGCATTTCCTAAAATGTATTTTGAGGAATGCTGGTGTCCTAGGAATGTTAATAGGTGTTCTGTGAAGAAATAAAAAAGTTTTCTGGAATCAAATAAGTTTGATAATGTTGAATACTGTATCTCATTCCTAGAGGCAGTGCATATTAGCATAGCAAAGGCTCTGAAGAGTCATCTCCTAAAGGAATCTGTTTAGTTTTTTTTGTTTGTTTGTTTTTTTTTTTTTTTATTTTTATTTTTGGAATCTGTTTAGTTTTATTTGACACAACGAGGCTCAAACTGACTTATCCATTTGCCAACTTCTTTCTCTTTTCTAATGGACCTGTAATTTCGTTCTAGCATCCTCCCTGCACTGTGTAGTCATGTGCTTCAGAGGAGGTGGGCTTCATTCCCAGGCAAAAAGAGAAATCATGACTGGTTTGAGCCAGTCATGGTAGCCCCATTTCCCTTGCTAGTGGTCAATTTAGGCACAACCACAAACAACAATGTTGGCCATCCAGACACAAGTGGAAGTTCCTAGTGGGCTTCCAGAAAAAAATTTTAAGGATAAAAACAGACACTCAAAACGAAAATATCCTCCTTCCCACAAAATGTTGTCATAAATGCAAATGATGTCCAGAACTGTCATAGCCATTTTATCGTCACCAAGGGATCTGAGCTACTATGGTGAGGATGCCATAGAAAAGAGACAGAGCAAACTTGAGTCCTTAATGATTTTGTTAAACTCTGAATATTTCAGAACTTCTTGTTAAGTGAGACCAAAATCCCACATTATTATTTAAGTTAGGTGAATTGGGTTTTCAATTACTTTCGACTCTCAAATTGAACACTTTTAAATTATAAAGCAGTTGTTTTATGGAAAACTATCGTTCTAAGAAAAACAATTTGGGAAACATTGATCTGGGGCAATTCTTTTGTTTTCTTGATGAAGAAACAGAGGCCCGGAGAGGTTTAATCAGCCATCAAAGACCACACAACTAATTAGTAAAATAATTGGAATTAGACTCTTAGTCCCCTGATCCCAAAGAGATCAAGGCAGGATCTTGCTTCTTCTCTTACATATAATGTAAATCCCTCAAAAGGCATTTCACACCTGGGAAATAGCTATGTGATGATCTTTCTTAGTATAACCTTCTGGGAACTAAGTCAAAAGGATACTTACATTCTTTTCTCTCAAATTATTCAAAAAAACCCAAACCAAAATTTTCTAGCTCTAAGTACCACCCGTACCACCTATCAGTAAGTGAAAATAACAGATGAAAAAAATTACACTACCCAACACACTGAGCACCCATCAAGTAGCGAATCTCCCTATAGATGAAGAAGGTGGTTTGAATTGCTGATCATTAATGAATCCACTAATTTAACCCAACAACATAATCTCCTGTTACTTCCCCTGGTTGAAGTCATGGTAATTTGCTATATTTATATAATGGGGTTTTGATCTAGATGAAATATAGTTCTATTTTTACAATGTAACACCTTCCAAGAGAGAAGCCCTCTTCCCTCCTGTAATGCATTCATGAACAAATTTGTCATCACTGGCCATTACTCTAGACCTGTTGAAATATGTTAATCTTTTCCTACATTTTCTGCTGTGTCTTGTTTTCAGATAAAAGCAAAGTAAAATTAAGGCAGTAGAAGCCTCTTATATCCTCCCCAAATGCCTCACGGTTTATATTTAAAAAGATATCTTGCCTAATTCTAGAGAAATCTAACTTTGTGGGAACATCTTGTATTGACATTTAAAAAGAGAAAGTAATTCTTCCAGGTCTTCTTCAACTCCATGAAACAATAGGTCATAGTTTTTAATTAACACAGGACACCTCTTTGAATTAGTTCCTCATTTGTAGAAAGGTACTACTTTTAGAAAATTAAAAAATCCCTTTAGAAAAAAAAATGGAACTCTGTGAACTCAGCTGTGGTTTGAGGGAGACTAGTAAATCTCAGTAATATGGACCAGATTCTCAAATTCAGTTATTCCCCTTTGCAGGAGACAAACAAAAAGCAAATAAATAGACATGCTATTTAAAATGAGGAGATGCTCTCTCTTTTGCTTCCTCTTAATTCCTAATTTCTAAATTGGATTAGATAGTTTCATTCATAGAATACCCTCTTGTAGCCTCAGTTTCCTCATCTACAAAAGGGCGATATCAACCCTCCCCACTCAGGATTAATATGAGGATTAAATGAGATATGATAATACAGGTCTAGTGCTAGATACGTAGGAAGTATGTAACAATTGGTAGCATTTTCTCCTCCACCTTAGATTCATCCTCCCTGTACTAGTTTTAGATAATGGTCTCCAAGCCATTGGATTTATTTCCTGAGAACATCCTGATAATTAGAGATGCAGAATTTTAATTTTAAAACAAACAGGGCACAAAGGGACTGCTATTAAAAACTTTACAGAAAAACTTAGTGGAACTGAAGACTTCAAATGAACTTTACTGCCTCATTTCATTATAATCCCAGTAACGATTATAGGAATATGTTTCAATATTGATGCTCTAAAATAAAAATTAGTATATAATAAAGGTAGCATCTCAAATCAATGGGAAAAGATCAACTTTTTCCTAACTGGATAACTATATATAAAAAATTAAAATTGGATCAATTGCTCAGATTCTAAACCAGAAATAAGATCCAAATGGATGCAAGATTTAAATGTATAAACTGGAATCATAGAAATACTACAAGAAAACAGATTAATAGCTTTATAACCTGACAGTAAGATAAACTTCCCTAATAATGACTCAAAATCCAGAACCAAGAGAGAGGGAAAATGATTTATAACTTTGACTATATAAAAATAAATGCCTTTTCATGGCAAAAAAAAGTAAAAGCAAATGACAAACTGGGAAAAAATACTTGCAATTTATATTACAAAGAATTAAATCTAAATCTCTAATGTATAAAAATCTTCTGAAAATTAAAAAGAAAAAAATTAATACGATTCCACACACACACACAAAAAAAAAAAACAAGTAAAAATAAGGCTGATTGTTCTTAAAGATGTGAAAAGATACTCATAATAAAAGAAATGGAAAATTACAACTATGCTGAAATAGTATCTCTTATCTATCATATTGGCAAAAATCTAATAATTTCACAACATGGTTTGTTAACAAGTTTATATGAAAACAACCACACTCCGCCTGTAATCCTAGCACTCCGGGAGGCCGAGGTGGGAGGATCGCTCAAGGTCAGGAGTTCAAAACCAGCCTGAGCAAGAGCAAGACCCCGTCTCTACTAAAAATAGAAAGAAATTAACTGGCTAACTAAAAATACATAGAAAAAATTAGCTGGGCATGGCGGCACATGCCTGTAGTCCCAACTACTCAGGAGGCTGAGGCAGAAGGATTGCTTGAGCCCAGGAGATTAAGGTTGCTGTGAGCTAGGCTGACCCCACGGCACTCTAACCTGGGCAACAGAGTGAGACTCTGTCTCAAAAACAAACAAACAAATAAAAAAACTCACAACCATTCTCATATGAGGGGATGTCAATAAGTTGATGGGAAAATGGAATTAAAAGATAAAAATAAAAAATAGAAACTTTATTTCTCAACATAAGCTCCAGCAAGTTCAAGGTATCTCTGTAAGTGATGATACCAGCCATTTAGTTCATCCTTAAGAACGGAGGGTCCTGAGAATTTCGCCATAACAATGCTGTGTCTTTTTCTTATTAACTGAAGAAAAACAGATGCCCTTTACAGATTTTTTAAGATTTGGAAACAAAAAGAAGTCAGAAGGAGCCTAATCAGGATTATAAAGTGGATGCCTAATGATTTCTCATGGAAACTCTAGAAAAATTGCCCTTGTTTGGGCAATTTAAAAAAAATTATTTTTTAAATTTATTTCAGCATATTATGGGGGTACAAATATTGAGGTTAGGTATATTGCCCATGCCCCCCTCCTCCCTCGAGTCAGAGCTTCAAGGGTGTCCATCCCCCAGTTGGTGCACATCACACTCATTATGTATGTATATACCCATCCCCTCCCCCCCGACCATCCGATGGATGTTATTCCTATACGTCCACTTAGGTGTTGATCAGTTAATACCAATTTGCTGGTGAGTACATGTGGTGCTTATTTTTCCATTCTTGGGATACTTCACTTAATAGGATGGGTTCCAGCTCTATCCAGGAAAATGTAAGAGGTGCTATATCACCGTTGTTTCTTACAGCTGAATAGTACTCCATGGTGTACATATACCACATTTTATTAATCCACTCATGTATTGATGGGCACTTCAGTTGTTTACACATCTTTGCAATTGTGAATTGTGCTGCTATAAACATTTGAGTGCAGGTATCTTTTTCATAGAGTGACTTTTGTTCCTTTAGGTAGATGTGTTTGGGCAATTTTTGATGAGAGGAATGAGCAGAGTATTGTTGTGATGGAGAAGCACTCTCTGGTAAAGCTTTCCTGAGCATTTTTGTTCTAAAACTTTGGCTAACTTTTTGAAAAAACTCTCATAATAAGCAGATGTTATCATTCTTTGATCCTTCAGAAAGTTAACAAACAAAATGCCTGGAGCATCCAAAAATACTGTTGCCCTGACCTTTGCTCTGGGCCAATCTGCTTTTGCTTTGACTGGACACGCCCACTTCTTGGCAGCCTTTGCTTTGATTGTGCTTTGTCTACAGGATTGTACAGGTAAAACCATGTTCCTTCTCCTGTTACAAGTCTTGGAAGAAATGCTTTGGGATCTCAATCTTGCTTGTTTAAAATTTCCATCGAAAGCTCTGGTCTTGTCCATGGCTGATGTGGACAATGGTTTTGTCACCTATCAAGTGGAAAGTTTGTTCAACTTTAATTTTTTAGTCAGAATTGTGTAAGCGGAACCAAGTGAGATGTCTATATGTTGGCTATTGTCTGTGCTGTTAATTGTTGGTCCTCTTCAATTAGGGCACAAACAAGATGAATTTTTTCCTTGCAAATAGATAGTCTGCTGCTGCAGGCTTCATCTTCAACATTGTCTCATCCCTTCTTAAAACTAGTTATCGCTTTGTAAACTGCTGCTTTCCTCGGGGGTTTGTCCCCATAAACTTTTTGTAAAGCCTCAATGATTTTATCATTCTTCCACCCAAGCTTCATCATAAATTTGGCATTTGTTCTTGCTTCAATTTTAGCAGAATCCATGTTGCTCTGATAGGGGCTTTTTTCCAACTGATGTCTTACCCTTCTTAGTGCCTCAAACTAGATCCTGTTGATACATGTTATAAGAAGTTAGTACAAGTTTATTTTGATACCAAAAATCTTTGAAATCCATGCATAGTTTTTTCATAATAAGCATTTTCCATGAATTTCAGAGACCCTTTATATGTTTGTGTTTCTAGTGGGAATGTAAATAATAGAGCCCCCGTGAAGGGGAAGAGATAGGGATGGAAATTAGATTTCTCTAAATGTATCTAGCTTTACAGCTTTAACTTCGAACCTTGCAAATGATTTATATAATCATTAAACAAAATGAAATTAAAATTTAAAATTCCTTTAAAAAATCCCTGCAACACAGAGAAGAATTAGTTCCAGTTACTTTAAAAGAGAATTGACTACATACATCAGCATTCTATATCCTAATAACAGGGAAGAAGTACAAGTGAATCTTAAATTGTTTTCAATAATCATTTGGTTAGTCACAATATTGGTATAGATATTTGAAAGTATAATAATATATATAGTGTGCAGAATAAAGTATATAAGTAATTATGTTAATATCATTGGGACCAAGATTTTCAGCATAAAAGAGATACAAATATAAAATCAAAGTTAAGTAAAAACCTTGTATTCTTAAATTGGAATTGGAAACAAAAGCATGCGCTCATAATGTATTTTTCTCTTACAAAGAAACAAAAAAGTATTTTCTAACTTTTTCCACTGAAAAGGCCCGGAAACAATAATCATACCAGTAGCAATAAGTGGCTTTAGTGCCCAGATTATGGTCTCTAAGTAGTATTCTAACTAAAATGACCCAAGGCTTTCTGGGGAAATAAATGGCTATTCCAGGTTGGGACAAGAAATATGCAAGACGAGCGTAGAACATTTTGTACTAGAAAGCAAGGATGCTGTCAAAGACTCTTCTGAGATTGTATTACAGGGTCCAGAAGCCAATCTGTGTAACCTTTCAGAGACTACCAGTAGCCCCAGAGATGGGACAATCTGAGCATCAAAAACAGTGAAGTATAAAAAGACATGTAGGCGACAATCCGGGAAGTCTAAACACTGAGTATTAAAAAATATTAAGAAGTTATTGTAGGGCCGGGCATGGTGGCTTACGCCCATAATTCTAGCACTCTGGGAGGCCAAGGCGGGAGGATCACTTGAAGTCAGGAGTTTGAGACCAGCCTGAGCAAGAGCAAGACCCCATCTGTACCAAAAATAGAAAAAAATAATCAAGCCTGGTGGTGCTTGCCTGTAGACCCAGCTACTTGGGAGACTGAGTCGGGAGGATCACTTGAGCCCAGGAGTGTGAGGTTGCAGTGGGCTATGATAACACCTCTGCACTCTAGCCTGGACGACAGAACGAGACTGTCTCCAAAAAAAAAAAAAAAAAAAAGAAGTTATTGCTAATTTTGTTTTAGATGTGATAATGGTGTCATGGTTATTTAAAAATTATCTTCTACAGAGACATTTTTAAGTACTTACAGATGAAACCATTTGATGCCTGGGATTTACTTTTAGATAATTTGGTGGAGTGGGACATAATAGGTATAGAAACAAGTTTGGCCACATGTTGATCTTTGACAAAGCTGGGTGAGGACAACATGCTCATTCATTGTACTCTTCTCTCTACTATTGAATATGTTTTCAAATTTCCATAATAAAAATGTTAATTAATGATCTGTTCATTTGTGTTCTAAAAGTCTCCCTTCCAGATGATCTATTTCCCAAAGCTCATCTTAGCCAGGCTCAATTCCTTTTTTGCTCTGGGCTTCCCCAACACATAGCTTATTCTTCTAGAAGGGTGTCAGAGTTACTTGTCTGTTGAGTTGTATTTTCCTTATAAATACATATCTATTATAATTTCAGTCCTCTATAATTCTCAAGGTTGAGTCATTCTAAATAAATACCCTTTTTTTAGATCATTGAGGATTTATCCCTTGAGAGTTTAAACATTTTAGTATTTTGGATAAAAATCTTTGTAAAATATGTGACATAACCTGTAGCTTTCTAGTCAGTATTTATTAAATTGATATATCTTATATGAGTTTTTAAAAAATTAATCATTATGAAAATTAATCTTTGTGCTTGCTGTAATGCTGTGCTTGTTCCCTATACTACATGAGCCCAGGTTGCTTTTGTTTGTTTGAACATCTCTTCATTTTGTGATATTTCTGTCCCTTCACTTGCTGGTCCTGTCCTTTTTCTCTGCCCTGAGTGTCTTCTTCAACCCATTTCTAATTTGCTGCTCTTCATTTACCATATGTGTGAAGGAACCAGGCAATTAAACTTACAATTATACATAGAATGACCATACTTCCTACCCAGAACAATTTCAGTTAACCTATTTCAGTTTATACCCATTGTCCTGGGGTAATTAATAAATAGCATCCTTTTAAAAATTCTTGGATTCTTTTAAAAATCTTGGATTTTAATAACAAATGATCTGATCATCCTAGGTATATGCCAAATAAGGGCATATCCCTATTAAAGGGCTTGGTGGGCCACTCTTATCAGTTCTGTTAAACGGCCTGAGGGGCTACACTTATATTCTCTCCGTTCAAATGCTAAAGTGTAAAGGTATTGAGGTTTTTCTTTAAAATTTATTGTGCATCTACCAGGTGCCATTCACAGCACTAGTCCTTGTTCACTGGGAGCCCAATAGTAAGGAGATAACAGAAACAAGTAATTTCAATGCAGTGTTGTAGGAGCATATGTCTAAAGCTAGAGGCATGTATTTGGGTGCCCCGTTGTCAATGTCAGCCTTATTGACATTTTACACTGGATAATTTTTTGTTGTTGCGTGGGCTGCCCTGTGCATTGTAGGGTGTTTAGCGGCATCCCTGGCGTCTACCCACTAGAAGCCAGTAGTACTCCTTCAAGTCATGACAATGAAAAGTGTCTCCAGACATTGTCAAATGCCTCCTGGAGAACAAACTGCCCTGGATTGAGAACTACCCTAGTCTAAGAACAACGAGGTCAGCATGGGTGACTGCCTAAAGATTCTTCCTGGAGGAGACAGTGCTGAGCTAGGTCCGGTGGACTGAGGAGGAGTTAGACCAAGAAAGAAAACGGAGTGGAGGAGAGGTCTTTGCAGACAGAGCGAGTGACAGTGTAGGGAAGTAAACAAGGAGGAGAGAGTTGCGTGGAAGGATGGAGTAAGCTCAGTTCAGTATTATGAATCTATGTATTTCTTCATTTTTTGACTTGTTTTCCTCATTCTCTGTGTTTGGGTTAGTTCAAGGTCAGATTGGCAGCTGAATTCTGAACAGATACTATATGTGAAAGCACTTTGCAAACCCTGTGAAGCGCTATTAGTATGTAAATAATATTATTGCCCTAACAGCAGAGAAAACAATGTACTTTAAGGCTTTATTTTATTCATATGCACTCTATAATCCTTAGGAATTCTGAAGAACAGAACATTGGTGTGCTGCTTATTAAAACATTGTCTCCCAGCTTCAAACACTCATATTCTCTGGTTGTGACGCTGGGGCAACCCCTGCAAACCTCCTTTCTCCTTTGCCAGCCTGCTGCTGGTTAGGATTGGCCAGGAGGGGGCAGTAAAGGGAGATCGCAAGGCTGGAGAAGAGAAAAGGAATTATTCTCCTGCTTCCTATTGCTCTGAGGGTCTCCTTGACAGTGTTTCTTCACCCCAGTAGCTCAGTTTGTTTCAGTAGCAGCAGTTGATTCCAGTTTTCCCAGCGCTCCCGGAACCGGCTTCATTGCACTTTTTCAGACACCAGCACCCATCAGCTGGGGATCTCACCCTCCTCAGAAGCCTAGGTCCCAGTTCTGTGGACCCTCTCCTCTCAGCTTGTAAGTGTTATCATTCCAGGCTGGTCCCTGTATTCTCCCAACCACAGGGATATAAGTACTTTCTGTAGTTACTATGCCTGTGTTCCCCTTTAAACTTTTCAGTTAATAAATCTTCCTATAAAATTATTTCCAGTAAAATAACTAGCATGGTTTCTATCTCCTGATGACCCCAACTTCCACTCAAGTTCATTATTTCCAGCCTTTTGTCGCTCTAAATGAGACTAATCAGAACAGCCATTACAGAGGAAGAAGAAGGAAAATCAAGCTTAGAGTGTTCCATGTTCTTCATGGGACTAAGTTTCTGCAAGTAGCTGCTGGATTGACAGACTCCTCAATCACACAAGGACCACTGGTGTTTTCTGGATAATGCAGAAAGCACTTGAAGAATCGGAAGAACCACAGCACCAATTTCCATTAACCAGTAGATGAGAAGGTGGACAAGTGTGAATGACTCAATATTGATTCTTTTTTTTTTTTTTTGAGACAAAGTCTCACTCTGTTGCCCGGGCTAGGGTGCCGGGGCATCAGCCTGGCTCACAGCACCCTCAAACTCCTGGGTTCAAGCAATCCTTCTGTCTCAACCTCCCAAGTAGCTGGGACTACAGGTATGTGTCACCATGCCTGGCTAATTTTTTCTAAATATTTTTAGTTGGCCAACTAATTTCTTTCTATTTTTAGTGGAGACAGGGTCTCTCTCTTGCTCAGGCTGGTTTTGAACTCCTGACCTTGAAAGATCCTCCCGCCTCGGACTCCCAGAGTGGGAGGAGTAGAGGCGTGAGCCACCATGCCCGGCCTCTACATTGATTCTTTAACATATTCTGGAAGCCACTATGAGGAACAAGTTCTGCTTGGGATTTGTTTGCATATCTGTTTTTGCTCTAATGACAACACCAATGTTTTCACCTACTTTGCTTTTATTTCTTCAACTCATATCGAGGTCCTGCTATACACTTATAAGACAAAGTCTCTTCCATCAAAAAAAATTTAAAAATCTAATGCTAATAAAAGATAAAAATAAAAATGCCAAAACCAGGTAGTAAGGACATTTTCCAATTTCCTATATTTCTTTTTTTTTTTTTTTTTTTGAGACAGAGTCTCGCTTTGTTGCCCAGGCTAGAGTGAGTGCCGTGGCGTCAGCCTAGCTCACAGCAACCTCAAACTCCTGGGCTCAAGCAATCCTCCTGCCTCAGCCTCCCAAGTAGCTGGGACTACAGGCATGCGCCACCATGCCCGGCTAATTTTTTCTACATACATTAGTTGGCCAATTAATTTCTTTCTATTTTTTTATAGTAGAGTCTTGCTCAGGCTGGTTTTGAACTCCTGACCTTGAGCAATCACCCACCTCGGCCTCCCAGGGTGCTAGGATTACAGGTGTGAGCCATGTTTCCTATTATTAATGAGGCAACTGGTATTGAAGCAGTCTTGCCTCTTTGAAAACAGTTATTCAAATCTACATGTGGTTTTAATGCTATTTTATGTGCACGTAATTCCCATCACTTCCTTTCTTTATTCTTCTTTGAAACCTTTTTAGATAGTGAAATGTTATGCACATATACAAATGTACAGCTTAAGGAACTGTTGTAAGATGAACATCTTTGTAAGCACCATTAAGGTTAGGAAATACAACCTCAAAAGCACTCTTTCCCATAACCCTCACCCTGGATACCAGAACTAAACACAATCCTAACTTTATGCGAATCACTAGTTTGCTTCCCGCCCCCCATCATATTCTCCACTAAATATGCATCCATAAGCATAGTAGAGTGTAATTTAGCCTGTCTTTAATTTTTATACACAACATCAAGCAGTATATATTTTCTGGATTTTTGTTGTTCGATGTTAAATGTTTAAGATGCCTCCTCCATGTTGTTGCATGTAGCTATATGTCATTCATTTTCACTGCTGTGTAGTATGGCAGTGTATGGAATACCACAATTTAATTAATCATTCTATCGTTGATGGGCATTTCACTTATTTCCAGTTCAGACACACACAAGCACACGCTTCTTTAGGATCAATACCTAAAAGTTAAATCCCTGGACCCTAAGGTACACATATCCTGGCTGTACCAAACCATTTCATAGCTCAGTTGCAGCAGTTCACACCCCCGCCGGCAGCAGATGAGGGTCTTTGCCCTACCTGTCCCCCCCCCCAGCACTCGGCACTGTCAGACGTGTCAACTTCCACCTGTTTGGTGAGTGTGGTATCCACTGTGGTTTTAATTTGCCATCTTCTGATTATTAATGAATCAAGCAAGCACCTTTGCAATTAAGCACAAATATTTATTGGCCATTTTGGATTTCCTTGTGTGTGTGTGTGTGTGTGAAATACCTGTTCCAGTCATGTACCCATTCTTGGAATTGGATTCTTTTCCTCCTCGATGTGCAGGAGTTCTTGCTTGTCCTAGCAGTTTTATTTGTGGTCCCTCCTCCCACTCGGCGGCCTGCCTTTCCTTACTTAGCCTTCCCACTTTGGAAGTCAGGGTGGCCCACAGCAGCCCCTCCCAGACGACGCCCTTGTCCCCGGGGTTTGCGGCCGGAGCGGGCGGCGACGCGGGGAGGCCCGGGCCGCGCCCCGCCCGGCGGCCGCTGTGTTGCCGCGGTCTCCAGGGCAGCGCCCGGCGGCGGCGGCGGCGGCGACAACGCGGAAGGATGCCGGGCCGCCGGGGTCGCGGCCACCGAGGAGCGCCGGGCAGGTGACGGGTGGTGGCCTCCCGGGACGGGGGTGGGCGGCGCGCCCGGGCAGGGAAACGGCGAGGGCTGGGACTGCCGGTGGGGACAGCGGGGGACCGCGGGAGCGAACTGGATCGGGACGCGGAGAGCTCAGCGGCGCCGGCGCTCGGGCCGCGGGCGGACGGGCCGCAGGGCGGCGGCGGCGGCTGGGCGGGCCCGGGCCCGCGACCCGGGGCCCCGGCGCCCGGCTCCCACAGCAGCCCTGTGCTCGGTAATCGAGGCAGGGCAGGGCAGCAGGCCCGCGGACCCGGCACTTCCTGGGCCTTAAAACGCCCCTTGCGGCGGGTCTGGCCCCTCGGAAGCAAGCACAGGTAGAAAACAACCCCAACGACCCTTAGGGCAGCTTCCGGCCTGTGCCAAACGGGGCGCCCTTTTCTTTACATTCATCCTGCTGAGCGCAAGCGGGGCCCTTCTCACCTCCGGACGGAAATTCGTTTGTCCCCGTGCTGGTGGACTCAACCCAGGGTCTTGCAGGGGTCCCTGGGGAACTACTGGTCGTTTCTTAGCCCTTAGCTACCATCAGGGATGTCCCTGTCTTTCTGTTTACTTAGGAGACTCGCCAGCGGTCAGAAATTTCAGGAGCACAACCATTTTTTTTTCCCACTGCACAATAGTACCACGGAGCCACATTCATTAAATTGAAAACGCACACTTCCTAACTTATTCAAGCTGTCAGCTTTTCCCTCTGTGATCCCATGCTTTTATACGACCAGGCCCCCCCACGGAAAACCCAGCTTTTGTAGTACTCGGCTGTGCTCCTTTCGCACTCTTCCCAAATCTCACTGATCTGTTAACGACAACAAAATTATCCTCTTTGGCCATTGTTTTACTATTTGTTAATTCCAAGAAACCCTAGTCTATCTCAAATTTAAGAACAGAAATTTAAGGGACTGAATTATTTTATGAAAGAGTAATTAATTGTAAATTGAACTATAATGATTATTTTAAGCTTGTTCCTCAAGATCCCAAATTCAGTGACCTACCTCTTACAGTAAAACCAGTGTTTATACAAACTGTGTTAGATAAAATGTATGTCAGTATTTGATGGATTTGTTGCTTTCTAAAAACAGCCTGAAAAGCAGCAGTTCTATCTGCTTATCAATATTAAAACAGTAAAGCAGACTGCAATATATATTTTTTAAGTAAGAGACTTAATACAGCAAACCAGTCTGTAAAATTAGACAATAATATATTAGTCTACCAACAGGGGTAACTCTGAGTTAAAAAGAAAAACCACTTCATGTGTATTTAAATATTCACATTGCCTTTTGTCTGTCATGTTTGTTAAGGTGCTTTCCTCCAAGGAGTTGATGATGTTCCTTGGAAACCTTAGCAACAAGGTCAACATCCTAAGCAATCCTAGGAATAGGAATAAGGTCGTGTTATTTAATTAAAGTTAGGATTTGCCAAAAGAACAAGAGCAAGCCATGAAAGCAAATTTGACGGTAACCTCCGATGGTGAAGGTTTCTGTTATCTGACTTACATAAAAAAAAAAATGGCATAAAGGCAATGGGATAGAAGACAGACCAAAATAGAAATGCTAGGTAGAGATGAAAAGAAGCTCAATCCAAAAACATTATCTCCTTTCTGTTCTACATGAACACAAAGCACCCTCTCCATGGGTTTTTACAATAGCCTTTAGAGACAGTGAGGGTTCACATGGAATCACACCGTGGACTCCAACTAACTCTTAGCTATTATTCAGCCCAATCTTCCACCCATCCAACTTTCTCCAGCTCAGCATCCCTTTCAGGTATGTGGAGTTCCAGCCTCTGCTTTGAATCACTCGATGGCAGAATTCATAAGGCCGTGAAATCTTTTGTTGAACAGTTTTAACCTTTATTATGGGTTTTTTTTTAGATACTGAGCTAAGACTGATCTCCATATATGTCCACCTAAATTAAACATTCCCATCCAGTAGCAATGTGGGTATCAAAAAAGTCTTTTCCAAACAATGTAGCCAGCCACAATAGGTCTAGGAACAAAACAGGTTCCCATTTATAGTTCCAACTATGGGAAATCACACTCCTCTCTCTTTCTTTTCCTGCCCAAAAGGTAGACCCTGAACCTGTTTTACTCTATCCATGAATACTACCGAACAGAGCATGTTTATATTGTTGCTCTGGGCATTTGAAAATGGCCATGAGAGAACTGTTCCTAATTAACCATTTGGCTTTTTCCAGGCTTGTCAGTAACAAGCCCTTGAAAGCTAGAAATAGGAATCTGCTTCCCAGCAGCCATTTATTTCCTCAATAAAACTGCATTCGATTCCTCTGTCTGTTTATGAGCTCTATAGCTCTACATCAGATTTGTTTCTATAGAGAGAAAAATAGTCTTTCCAAGAGACTTTTCTCATACTCACAAAAGGGTGCATGCAAAAGCCTGCAGATAATATAACAAGGTTCTCTTACTCATTTAAATTTTTGATTAACATTAGCGTTAAGGAGATTTCCATAGTCACACAGTAACACAAATATAATCTTTTTTAGGTAATGTGTTTTCAAACCACAACTTTAAACATCAGCCAACTGCTCCTGTCAACAAGAGTATCCCCTGTTAATCTTTGTATTTTTCAAGATGAGTAACAGTAAACTAATTCCCAAGCTCTCTACCCATTCTCCTGTCCGTCATGCCAACTTCAATATCCAGTCCACACACCCACCTGTCAAGAAAGAAGACTTACATGTGATTTCAAGAGACTCCTTGGAATCTGATTCAGGAAGCCTCCCTCAAGACATTAAGTCTCAGCCTGAACTTGAGGACCAAGTCCAGGACAATGACATGGAGCCCGACAGCTTAGAGGAGGACAGCCTGAGTGAGACGGAGGAGGAAGCCAGCCGAAAAGCAGCTCCGGTGGCTGGCAAGGAACACCTCCATGCCCAGGACAACGGCGCCAATGACAGGTAAGGAATGGGCTTGTGTAAGATAATAATGGGTTCTAGAACGTATTGTTGAATAATACTGATACCATTCCCGGTGAGAGTTAGGACAGGCTCTCTTAACAAGCGCCTTATAATTGTACATCAGACAGGTCTCCAGCAGGCAGTGATAGCTGGGCACCGTGCTTCTTGCCACATTCATTTTTTTAAAATTAAAAAATGCAATAGGTGTTAATAAGTGCATTTGCATTTCTCATACTATTTATTTCTTGTCCATATGCCAAATGTCTCCATTATTATGAAATCAAAGAAGCCTGATATAGAAAATCACATGACTTGGAGTCAGGTGGTCTTGATCTGGTCCAGGCCTTGCCCTGCTGTTCAGTGTTTAATTTGGAATAAGTCACGTAACTCTTTTTCATCTCACTTTTTCTCGTCTGTCAAATGGTCTGGCCTATCTATCTCACAGGATTGCTATGAATGTCAATAAAGTACAAATAGTAGAAAGTAGAATTCTATTTGGCCCATTCCTTCAGAGCTGGTAGGGGTCTACCTCGTGGGGCTTATATGAGCATATAAGACTGTGGTCCCCAACCCCCTGAGCCAGGGAGTGGTAGCAGAGCTCCACCGTCCACCTCCCATACATGGAAAAACTGTCTTCCATGAAAGGTGGGGTGGGTGATGGGGAAATAGGAGAGTGGGGAGGGGGGAGGGAATAGCTGCAGGAGGTGAGCAGTGAAGCTTCACTTACAGTCACTCCCCACTGCTGGCACTGCCTGAGCTCCGCTTCTCCCCCTGCTCCACCTCCCCCCATCCGTGGAAAAATTGAAAAATTATCTTCAGTGAAACTGGTCCTTGGTGTCAAAAAGGTTGAGGGCCCCTGATATAAGAATATACTCTAATAACCAATATTTATGGGATTTAAGTTTATGCCATGAGCTACCAAAAATGTAAGGAAATATAAAATAATGTGGTGATATCCCATTGTTTTCACTGACTCACTAAATCATATAATAGAGTACAGAAGAAGTTAAAAGCTACTGATTTGAAAGGGTTTTTAGTGCAGTGGTGAAGGGCATAGAGTCTGAAGCAGACCACTTGGGTTCAAATACTGGTTCTGCCACTTACTAGCTTATGACCTTGGCCAAGTCCACTTAATGTGTCTGTGCCTCAGTTTCTTCATTAGTAAAAGTGGGATAATAATAACAGTTATCTCATGGAGTTATCATGAGGCTTAACTACATTAATACATATAAAGTGTTTAGAACAGTGAATGATTCTTTATAAGTTATATTGAGTTCAATTTTTTAAAAAAAATTAGGGCTGAAATACATTAAGGAAAGTTTGTTGGAAGGCCTAGAACTTGGGCAGGATCTTGAAGACAGTGTAAGATTTGGATAATAGAATAGAATTAGAACACATTAGGGAGCGCAGCTGGATTACAGAGGATTTGTTTTGAGTGTAAGGAAAATAGACTGAGTTGGAGTCTGATTATAGGGCTTCGAAAATATGCCTTTAGTATTGGAAGGTGACTTTTCAGGTCAAGCATAACCACTCCACACTATGGATGAGGACATTGAGTAGCAAGAACTCAAACGACTTGTCCCAGGGATACACTCACTGCCAGGGTCCCTGTGGGAGCCTGAATTCCAGCCCAGTCCCCGGTCTTTTTCTTCCTTTCTCTTTTTCTCCTTTCTTTTCCTGGGGATATCAAGTCGAATCAAACTCCTTCACTCTTAGGGGATCTCACAGTACCACAGTGAAAGTGATAAATGCTGCCACTGAGATGCTGGAGGCCGAAGAAGGGCTCAGGATGGCTTCAGAGAGAGACAGACAAGGTTGATTGGACTGGGCCGGGCAAGCCAGGAGGAGAGAATATAGCTTCCTGGGGAGGGAGCGAGAGGAAGCAGTGTTTAAGGAAGATTACTCTGCAAGCTGGTGCATTTTGAATTAGACAGTAAACACCCAGTGGGCAAAGAGACTACTAGATGGACATGAGAGCAATAACGGTGATAATGGAAGCATTAAATCCTATAATAGAGTACAGGAGAAGTATCTGTATCTCGTTTTAAAGGCATCGCTGTTAGTGTCCCTTAATTCTTCATCATAATCCTGCAGGGAAAGTGCTGCTTTTCCCATTTTATAGATGAGGAAAATGAGGCTACCAGAGATGAAGTAACTTTTCTAAGGTTATAGTGCTCTGAGGGGATGTTTGTTGTTTTGTTATTGATGTTGGTTTTTTTCATTATGAAAACATTCTAACCTACAGAAAAGTACAGGGAAAAACACAGTATAACCCATATTGCCATATTTGATTCAGATATATTTTTAAAGTCATTGAAATATTACAGATAAAGTTTCCTTGTAACGCTTTTCAAGCCCATTCCCCTGTCTTCCGCTTCTTCCTCCTCAGAGGTATTCATACTTTTACATGGGTGTGCATCCTTCTTACCAAGCTTTCATTCGTTTCTTTCATAGGTAGTCTATAATTCATGGGTAAACCTATATCTACATGTAGATATATAGTGCCCTGTTTTGTTCAGTCAACATTATGTTTTTGACATTTTACTATCATGGTTTTGAATTAAGACATGTGGTCTTTGTTCATTCATTTTTAACTGCTGTATAAATTGCATTATCTGAACATAAAATTTATCCATTTCCCTATTGATGAATACCTAGGTTGTTTTCAGTTCTTGTTATTTCAAACAATGCTCTGTGCACATCCTTGTATGCCTCCCTGGGTACGTGTATAAGAGTGTCTTTAGGATATAAGAATCCAGAGGTGGAATTGCTGGTTCATAGGAGAATGGACATCTTCAACTTTTCCTACTCACAGTGCTGCAAGTTGCCAGCCCACACAATTACCTGGTCTTTTTAAATTTTGCCACTCTGACAGGTTATAAAATCCTATCTTTTTACAGATTTAAATTATTTTTCTCTGATTACTTGTAGGCTTGAGTATCTTTCTATGTGTTTTTAGCCAAAGGAGATCGATGTAGACATACTCCTTGGGATCTGGTTATTTTTTTTTAGTGAAACATCATGCATATCTTGGGTACCTTTCTATTCAGTCACCCTTTGTCTCTGTGGCTTCTGCATGTGTGGATTCAACCAATCGAGGATCAAAAATATGTGGGGAGAGAAAAGGAAGGTTGTGTCTGTGCAGAACACGTATAGCACTGACTTTTCTTCTTGTCATTATTCCCTAAACAATATAACAACTATTTACGTAGCATTTATATTGTATTAGGTATTTTCAACAATCTAGAGATGACTTAAAGTATACGGGAGGATGTGCGTAGGTTATTTGCAAATATTTACCCCATTTTATATAAGGGACTTGAGCACCCCATGGATTTTTGGTCCTGGAACCAATCCCCAACAGATTCTGAGATAACTATATTTGTATTTATTGATTTACCTTGTGCTACATCGTATTCCAGTATCAGGAGGTGCCATAATGTATTTATCTAGTTGCCTATGGGTGGACATTGGAGTGTTTCTAGTTGTTTTGGGTTTTTTTTAGTAATGTTTTAATCAAAATTTTGTATATATAAATGAAAGAATTGACAGAGCTTGGTGACAGATTGGATATGAGGATTGAAGGAACAAGAGAAGCCAAAGACTAATTAAGGGTTCTAATAATAGCTAGCATTTATAGAAAGCTTATCATGGGCCCGCCACTGTGCTAAACGCTTTACGTGTATTATCTCATTTAATACCTATTGCAGCCCTGGTAGATAGCTACTATAACGAGCTATCATTTTGAAGATTGCGAATGAGGCTTAAAGAGGTTAGACTATACCCATTTATTGCATCTAGTGAGTGGTGGAACAGAAAACTCGGGTAGTCTGACTCTGTGCTCTAAATCTACTGTCCCCATCCCCTGGGGTGTGGCCTGGCACTGGTCCGTGGCCTGTTGGGAGCTGGGCCACACAGCCCGAGGTGAGTGGCGGGTGAGTGAGCAGAGCTTCCTCCGTGTCTACAGCCGCTCCGCACCGCCAGCATCACCGCCCGAGCTGCACCTGCCCCACCCGCAGCTCTGCACCCCCAATCCATGAAAAACTCTCCCATGAAGCCGGTTCCTGGTGCCAAAAATGTTGGGGACCACTGCTCTAAACCGAGTTTCTATCCTGCCTCTAACCTAAGAGATTCATGGTCTCCTAGGTAATAAATGGAAGTTGATTTATTCACAGAAATGGGAGCATTGGGAAGGAAAAGTCTTTTGAAATGGATAGGTTTTCTCGTCTGTGCTTTTAAGATGAAGAAACCAAGGCAAGGATCCATTAAGTGACCTAATTTCCCCACTCGTTGAGTTTTTCCTCCTTTTGTCCAGTGCCCAGAGACCTGACTTTAACTCTTGTTCTTACCAAAGGACAATTTAAATACCACTTACTATTTTTTCTTTTTTTTTTTCCAAGACAGAGTCTCACTCTCTTGCCTGGGCTAGAGTGCTGTGATGTCAGCCTAGCTCACAGCATCCTCAGACTCCTGGGCTCAAGCAATCCTATTGCCTCAGCCTCCCAGGTAGCTGGGACTACAGGCATGCACCACCATGCCCGGCTAATATTTTTTTGAGACAGAATCTCACTCTGTTGCCCAAGCTACAGTGCTGTGGTATCAGCCTAGCTCACAGCAACCTCAAACACCTGGGCTCAAGTGATCCTCCTTCCTCAGGCTCCCAGGGAACTGGGACTACAGGCATGTGCCACCATGTCTGGCTAATTTTTTCTATTTTTAGTAGAGATGGGGTCTCGCTCTTGCTCAGGCTGGTCTTGAACTCCTGAGCTCAAGCAATTCTCCCACCTCGACCTCCCAGAGTGCTAGGATTACACGAGGGAGCCACTGCCCCCGGCCCAATATATTTTAAAATAAAGAATAATGCTTATAGAGATCGAAATTAGGGTTAGAGTCTTGGTCTTCCGATTTAGAGATCCTTACATAATGCTATTTTCCTTAGATTGATTTGACATACAAATTTTTAATAATAAACTATAAACCTGAGGGTTAGAATAGGGTATAGCCCTAGTAATTGTTTGGCTGTACAGTGCTACATTCATTGAACATTAGGATGATCAGTTCTTCACTACAAAGGAAAATAGAACTGAAGCATTTAGCCAAATAATGCCTCAAAAATATTATTCAGGTGAGTGTTTAGTTATTTTCCCCTTTCTCTGCTTCACTTTAGTCTTGGAAACCTTTCCTAGGTGTTTTGTTGCTTATGTCTGAGTAGTTTATGAGCCATAAAATAGACTAGTAAATTGATCTCAGACTCTCAATGTGAAAGTAAGTAGGCTTTTATTTCTGTAAGGTAGATGGAATTCTGGGAATTGTAGTTCAAAAACATTAGTCAAAGCCTTGCCTTAAAACCAAGGAAAATTTCTTTCTTCTTGCTTTTATAGCAATAATTTTAAAAGCTGCCTGACAAATCACTTGAGCCTTACTCTTGTGTTTTGATGTTGCTAGAACCTCCTCAAAGCAATTACTCCCTTGTATCTCACCAAAGTCAAGCCATAGTTCAATATATATGGATGAGAGAAAACCTTTTACTTAATGGAAATTGGAGCAGTATTGACTGTAGTGAATGAATTAAGACTGGAGAGAGGGTCTTCATGTGATAATCCTTAAACCCCACTCCAGCACTGGCCTTATGACACTCAGCATTCACAAAGAAAGAGATCAATGTCATTCCTAGAGCATTAGAAATAACCTCTTCAGTCCTGGGGTCTTCTCAAATCTTGTATATTAAAAAGCAAAAATCAGAGAGCAGCCATACCGTACCTTATATCTGTGTTCAATAAGGCCTTGTTTACAGGAATACTTAGATAATTAGCTACCATTCGTAGAACTGTTTGCTTCATATATACATCTCATTTATCCTTACAAGGGCTTCTTAGACAAGCATTATTATCCCTATTTTGCAGATAAGAAACCAAGGCTCTAGGAGTTGTGTAGGTATACATAATTACTAATACCAGAGACAGAAATTGAACTGAACTCTCTTCTATGTCCAAAGCCTGAGCCTCTAATTGTAAGTATCTAGCTAGATAATCAAGGATTGATGTGATAAAGGATTCCATTTTCATAATTAGACAAATTAAAGATAGAAGAATTTCAATTTGAACTAAACTGAAGCCAGAGTAACTATGCATGTAAAATTATATACTTTAGGAAAAATAATAAGAATTTTTAAGAGTGCTGTGTCCTTGGAATAAATAGACATGAATTGTATTTTCCTTTGGGCCTTGAAGTCATAGTGACCTTTATTCTTTAGCACCTCTCCTGGGAAACAGATATGTTGTCATGCGGTGAGGGCTGCAGTGCCTTTCTGTCTCATCACCTGGGACCATAATCCCCACGAAAGGGCCCATATTCTGTCTAATAAACCACCTCGTGTTAGATATTAATAGGAGGGAGATAAGGCATGATGAGGAATTGCAAGTTAAATTGAGTATTCAGAATTGTCTGAAATTCAAAAAGGGACTCAGTAATAATCATATGCATTTTATTGTGTTGTAATGTATCATTTTTTTCTCCTGAACACTTCTATGAGTGTTGTTTCTGACTAATGATATGAGAATCAGGTGTAGTACTGAATGATAATTTCTAGGACTTGAAGAGCAGCACTGGGTAACCAAAAGAGATAATGGGTAAAGAGAGACTTAGTGAAGACCAAAACTCAGAATTTTCTTTTCCCCCCAAGTTTCCCAGGGCTGCTTTGTAGAAAACATTGGGAATATTTATGCTGAGCCTAGACTACTGTGTCTCAGAGGTCTTGTAGAGATTTTTTTGTACTGGTTGGGAGATTAAAAAAGACATTTGAAGCCAATTTTAATATACTAGGATTATTGAGAACATTCTAGGAGATTCTAGGAGTAAACTTTCCTTCCTGTTGATTTCTAGCAACATTCATCCATGTTGTTTTCTATTGTCTTTTATTGCATATATTTTCAACTAAGGCCATTGGTTGGCCAACCCCTTCAAATACATCACACTACATACCATGTTCTAGGGGTTTCCATGCAGTATTTTGGGAATAAATGCTAGCATTTTATTTATTTGTTTCTAATGACATGGAAATAGTTATATCAAAAAAGTTAGTTTTTGTTGCAGGTATTAGTCATTTCTGTTTTATGTTCAAACTATGCTTTGGTTAAACCCTGACATACTCCTCAGAGCAGGCATGGTGCCATCCTAACAGATGAGCAGTCGGAAGGAAGTGAAAGGTGTGCGTGGGCATGAATTGTGTCTATTAAAGGCAGAGTCTCCGCCAGAAATGCTAAAGCCATTGTGACTCCTGGGGCTTATTGCCCTCCCCCCGACCCCCCAGACAACCACTAGTTCCTGTCTAGGTTATTCCAAATTTGGGATGTGTTACTGTGTTAAAATAAGTAAATAAATAGTGAGTTTGAAAGCTCACAAAGTGTGAATTAAATTCATATCACCTCAACTCTGTGAGTTTATCAAGAGGATCAAGAAGATTGTAACCAAATTACTAAAGGGATGGTTTAATTCATGACCTTTATATCTTCATTTATTTCTACTCCCTGACAAGCTTGAAAATATAGAAAACTGATTAATATAATTTTTAATGTGTTGCATTTAAACTAAATTTTTTCCCCAACACTTCTATATATGGCTGAGTTTTGCATCATAGGCTTAATCCAACTAAGAAAATAATAAATTCTTAGAGCTGTTAGGGCTCTTAAGGGTCAGCCCACTCCCTTCTCGCACAAAAGAGGAGCCTGAGATCTAGAATGGGGAAGAGTCCCACCCAAGTTCATACCGTTGGTCAGTGGCAAAACCTGGACTAGAACCCAGGGATCAAGACCTGTTCACTGCTTTTGCCATGATATCACAGCTACCATGAAATTTTAATGCTGTTATATCTGGCATTTAAAAACATAAGAAACTCTATCTAAAGAAAGTTTAAGCATCCGGAAATTTTATAAATCTAAGTCTCTGCCTCTAAGCCATTATTTTGGAGGGTGAAAGGAACACCCACGCCTTCCATGGAAAATGTCTGGCGTTAGTGTTGTAAACGCTCACTGGATGAGAGGAATTAAGTTTCTAAATACTGTTCATTTCCCTTGTGAAGATGCAGCCTTGCTTTCACATAACTTAATTTTAATAGAAGTGAGGTACTAGAATTTTACATTGCAATTACTAATATGTCCTCTTTAGATAATTTATTTTCATTTAACCCTCAGATTGTCCTTGAATCATGACTGGTACTAATAAGAACTCAGGACAAATATCTGGTTATTTTGCAGCCACAAATATGTTGTCAAAGGAAAAAAAGGGACTTTGGTTGGAATTATCCAAATTGTATAATTGCTGTAAATAAAATTCACTAGATAACAATCCAGCCCCTTCACTTTAGTGTGTTTCTGTAGACAGTCTTTGGTCTTCATTTCCTTATACCATCTTTTTTCTATTACAATGTTTAATTTTTTTAGCAAAATAAATGCCTGCCTTAAATGAAATTTTCTTTGTTATAAATAACCTCCAAGAAGCATTTCAGTATATTTATGGAACCGCTTTATTTCATACTTGCAAAAGTGAATTTTTAAACTTTTGGATTTATTTCATTTTATTTACTTAAAAAGCCATGGATAAGAAGACTAAGATGAGCATAGAATTTAGAAATCTTCGTAAACAATGGTCAGTTTTATGGTTTTTTAAAGAAGCATTAAAAACTTTACACTTAAATGAAAATGAATTTGCTGTTCATAAACATAAAAGATTTAATGGCATATAAATTAGGAATAATTATTCTGTTTAAAAGGATTAAATTAAACTTAAATCAATAATAACATGTGCAGTTTCAATTTAACTGCCTACTTTAAACAAAGTGGCAAATAAATAACAGCTAAATGATTAATAGCAATGCTTTTATTCACCTCTCAACAGGCAAAATGGCCAGTTATTGAATATTCTATTGTAAGTGCAAAGGATGTTAATTGTACTAGAAACATGCTCTAATTTTAGTGATTTTTTGATTGAATACAATACTGAATATGAAGCTCTTCATTAAATGGAGATTTTATTTTATTTTGTTTGAAGTTATCATAGTAAGTAATCAAATGTGGTCCATTAAAGCCAGCAAATATCATGGCATATGCATGTGAGACCGTCCCCCACCCCCTTTCTCTCTGCTTGCATTTCTAACCTAGGCATCTGAAGAGGAGACCGGCATCTGTTCTCTGAACGCTAACAAAAGAGTTGTGTGCTCATTGTCTGTGTAACCTTTCTACCAAATGGGGAGGAAGAGAGGTGCATGTTTTGCGTGTAGATCATTACTGATGAAAGGGCACTTCACACTCATTTTGTCCCAGTGTGTTGACCCAGGCCACAAAAACACAATTGAGCTTGTAAGCACCCGAGCTCAGTACAATGGGGTTCTTTAGTATCATGTTCTATTTCAACCATTAGATTTGTTTCTGTGAAGTATTACAGCTTTCCATGCTCATGATTTTGCAAAACCTAACCTCCTATTTGTTTCAACATATGGTTTCCATCTAGAAAGGGGAGAAAGAGAATGTTTTAAGATAGTCATTGCTGGTGTAAGTGGTGCACCAAAATTAGAGTTGTAAGAGCCACATTTTCAGACTTTACTCCTGCTTGTACACATTCTTAGAGTTTTTCCGGTTCAAAAACATTATCAGCCAAAACAACTCATTCTCTCTGGCTTGCTGCTAAACACTTTGTATTTTCTAGGTTTCACTGAATACATCAGTAGTGCCGAAAGGACCAGATGAATTATATATGTGAATGCAGAGAACCATGCCCTGCATGTGTAGTGTGTGATATTACTTCTACAGCCATTTAAGAATGGGAATTTGTTGAGGCTAGAAATTACAACTTTTTCAGAAGGTCTAAATAATTTAATTCTCCCAGTTTTATCCTACTCGTCATCTTTCACCAGCTGTGAAAATATTTCATCATGCGGAAACACTGACATTTCTTAATCCCGTTTCCTAAATTACGGTTCAGACATTCTCCACTGTGCCTCAGTTGTGATTTAAAAATGGATTTTTGAAGATAGGTGTTAATTCTTTCAGGCCACCAAGGTACCACTTAGTGCATCACAAGATAACTTTGTGCTTTGGAAATAACTTAAGTCCTGGGGAAGGAAGAATCCCTTGAGCTCCGTCAGCAGGAAACATAATACACAGCAGTGTTATGTCCTGGTGACTGAATGTGACACACAGCAAGCAAAGCTCGCTGACATACACTTTCACAGCTAGTCCTCAAGGCATCCTCACTCTGGGCCACGGACATAGTTCTCTGCATTTATAGATATTCACTCACCTAATCCTTCCAGCAACACTATGAGGTAGACACTATTATTATCCCCATTTTATGGATGAGGAAACTAAGGCACAGAAGTTAAATAACTTGTCCATGTTCACAGAGTCTGGTGGCACCAAGAATTGAGCGTGAGCAGTTGAGGACCCTTGTCTTTAGTTGCTCTTCTGTATCATTTCTCAGAACCAAAATACTCCATATCATTTTCAGAGACACAAAGCGCCACGAATATTACATATGACTGAGGGAGGTCTGTAGCCAAGACTGGAGACGTTATGCCATAGTCAGCTGGTGCTGGTTACACACCATGACCAGTCTGAGTCCACCGGATTTCTTAGCATAACTGCAGAAGTGGAACCCTGGAAATCTATTTCCTTCAACCGTCGAAGACTATCTAATTTAAAACAATGGTGGGCATCACTCAGTCATTGATTCTTTTGTAACTCTATCACAGGATCATAGAACAATGGAGTTGGAATGAACTTTGAGGTATCATCTAGCAATTGCATGTGGAAATAAGAAGTTAACATATTTTCAGTAATAAACAGGGTTGTGCCTTCCTGTTTTAAATACCCATAACATGCTGTATTTATTTATGCATCTAGATCACTAGTTGATTACTGTATTATAGGTGGTGCATAAAGTCTGTCCTCACTGGAGAGTAAGGTCCGTCAGCCTGCTTCTGTTTTCCTGACTGCTGCATCTTCTGTGTCTAATGTTCTGCCTGCACACAGGGGGGTGCTCGATGCTTGCCTGGGGAATGGCTGCCTGCCCGATCCATTCACTAACTCCCATAAGGCAGACGCTGCCATGCACTTGCTTCGCTGTTACCTGCGGGAATAACTGTAGGATACAAGGCAACAGATGGGCAGGAGCCTGTTCCAAGCAGACTGCCGGGCTCTATACTTTGGCTCCACCACTTGTTAGCTCTGTGACCTTGGGAGACTTCCATAAGCTCTCTAAGCCTTTGTTTCCTCATCTATTAAATGGGTGTGGTAATAGTACTTCCCTCAGCTTTCTTCTAAGGAAAACACTGAAGACTCACTACAGACATTCCCTACATCACCATACAATAATGTGTGCTATCTTTCCACATCCCACCCTGACTGAGTGGCAGAACAGTGACCCTCAGTGTTGTCCCCTTTGAAAGGTGGCCAGCCCTGCTCTAAACAGCACAAAGGAGAACACTATAAAGAGTCTACGAAGTCCTTCGAGGTTTGACTTCTGCTTAACCTCAGCCCTCCCTCCCCTCACCCTCTGTCTTACCCACACCGAGTTTGTGCTGTGAGAGCGCCACGTCCTCCCTCCCCTTCACACCTCTGTACCTGCTGTTCCCTCAGCTGGCCGTGCCCCTCCTGTCCTTATCCTCAGGTCTGAGCTACACCATCGCTTCCTCCAGAAAGCTTTCCCCAACCTCCATAGACAGGATCAGATGTCCCTCCTGAACCATCAGAGCATGCGTCACTCCAGATTGTCAAGTGCTTCTCTCCTGGTCTGTGTCCCTCCCTAGGCTGGGAGTTCACTGCTGCACCATTTCCCACGTGTGCCCCTCACTTAGTTGAATCAATGAGTGCACAAACGCGTGCGAAAGTTAAATTCAGTTTTGTCTTTCTACATCGCATGGATGTGGGAAAATAGCGCCCTTCTTCAATTAAAAAGAAATATTTATTTACTTAAAGTTAGTAGTTGAGCTTTCTTCTCCACCTAAACAACCACAGTCGAACCTTATGCTTAAACCTCTGTACAAAATAAGCCCGAAAAATCATTCATTCATTTGATCTAATGCAAGAAGCCTCTGCATGTTTAGACTCTAATTCATTGCTATTGGTTTTTTTAAAATAAATATTTGATGCTATATTTGTGTTGACTAGAGTATTTTTAGAGACACAGTTATTTATTCAAGAAGCATTTGACTCTTCTGTGCACAGCCCCATGCAGCTTACTAGGGCAAAGGGGAGGAAGGACAGATCACACACTGTCCCTGCCGCCCAGGAATCTATCTAGGTGATGAGACAAGATTATCACAGTGAAAAGTTAAAGAAGCACTTTAAGGCGCATTCTCTCATGTTGATCCTTTATGTAGTCCCGAGAAATAAAAGAAATATAATTTATTCTTATTTACCGATGGGAGAAACTGGCTCAGAGATGACATGATTTGCCAACTGACACATAATACAGGCAGTGACAGACCTAGAACTTGGGCCCAGGTCTGTGCCCTGCTGGGCTGTGCCATGTCCCGTGTACATACCCATGACCCTTAAGGGCCAAGTGAAAGGCAAGGCTGACACGTACTGTGCGTCACAGATCGCGACATCGCCGGGGGAAAAGCTCTCCATCAAAGCCGCAGGGCATTCTGCGGTGCAGGGAGTGGTGAGGCTCACAGCTAAGCTTCCATCCCATTTCCGGACGGATGTGGACCGTTCCCCTTTTGCTGGAGAAGAGTCTGTCTTCTTCTCTTGTTGGAAAAGGGAGAGCAACCTATTTCGAGAAGTTTCCCATCTTAATATGTGAACTAAATAATTCAAAATGACACTTTAGCAAGGCATGGGAGTTTTGGCTGTTTGCTCTAGTTTTTGCTTTACATCAAATCAAAGAAATCGAAGTCCACATTAAAAAGAGTAAATTAACCCTAGGGGGACCATTAGTTTGTTTACTCAGCATGAAATTATGTCCTCTGTAAACGGGAATATCAAATAGCATAAAAAGCCTAGGTGATTTACATTTTCTTTTTGATTAGAGGATTGCATCTACTGTACTCAAGGAAGGAAAATCTCTCCCATTTAGCTTTTGAAGATCAAGGAGGCCATTAAATATGCCATATTACCAGCTTTTTTTTTTTTTTCCTTTTTTGGTTATGACTAGGGGATGCTTTATAGATGGAGATTGTCATGGGGAAAAGGGAGGACTTTATTTGGGCTCATATGAACTGATTATGGACTGGTTCACTTCCCTCAGGCAGGACCATGTGCTTAACTTTTTATTCAAATGGGGCTCTCCTGCAGCTTCACGTGCACTCTGACCCGTCTGCTGAGTTTTGTGTGCGTAGACCTGACAACCACGAGACTACGAATCTTTCAGTGAGCCGTGGCCAGGTCTGACTCTAAGCCTTGAGGATATCTCTATAGTACATTGAATTTAAAAAATCTGCAAAGACAAAAATGAAGTGAAAAGTAAAATCACTGAAAAGAAGGATGAACCTATATACGTATTCAGTTGGGATAAAATCTTGCTTTCCTCCCAAAAGGAGGAGGCCTAGGCAAATGTGCCTAGGCAACAATCCGTATTTCCCTTCCTAGATAAATAGCCAAATGTATATACAGCCATGTGTAGCTTAACCACAGGGGGGATATATTCCGAGCAATGTGTCACCAGGTGATGTCATTGTCGTGCAAACATCATGTTGCGCACTTACACAAACCTAGATGGTACAGCCTACTACTCACCTAGGCTATATGGTATGGCCTATAGCTCCTGGGCTGCAAACCTGCACCGCATGTTACTGTGCTGAATAGTGTAGGCAATTGTAACACAATGGCAAGCATTTGTGTATTTAAACACATCTGAACATAGAAAAGGTAGGGTAAAAAATAACAATATAAAAGATTAAAAAAATAAAATAAAATGGTACACCTGTCTAGGGCACTTACTGTGAATGGAGCTTGCTGGACTGGAAGTTGCTCTGGGTGAATTGATGAGTGAATTTGAAGGACCAGGACATTACTATATACTACTGTGAACCTCATAAACACTATCCACTTAGGCTTCTCTAAGTTTGTTTTATAATAATAATAATAATAAATTAACCTTTCTTCAGTATAATTAACCTTTCTTTCTTCAATAGTAAATTAACCTTAGCTTACTGTAAGTTTTATACTTTATAAACTTTAAAATTTTGTTAACTCTTTTGTAATAACACAGCTTAAAACACAAATACATTGTACAGTTGTACAAAAATATTTTCTCTCTTTATATCCTTATTCTATAAGCTTTTTAGTTTTAAAATTTTTTATTTTTTTACTTTTTAAACTTTGTTGAAAATGAAGACACAGACACACACATTAGCCTAGGCCTGTACAGGGTCAGGATCATAAATATCACTGTCTTCCCCCTCCACATCTTGTCCCACTGGAGGGTCTTCAGGATAATACCATGCATGGAGCTGTCATCTCCTGTGATCACAGTGCCTTCTTCTTGAATACCTTCTGAAGGACCTGCCAGCGGCTGTTTTATAATTAAATATTTTTTTGTAAGTAGAAGGCGTGTAATCCAAAATAATGATAAAAAGTATAGTATAGTAAATATATAATGCAGTACAGTGTTTTATGATCATTGTCAAGTATTAACTACTGTACATAATTGTATTGCTATCTTTTTATGTGACTGGCAGCACAGTAGGTTTTATACCAGCATCACCACAAACAGGTGAGCAATGTGTTACGCTACGGTGTTATGAGGACTACGACGTCACCTAGGAGATACGAATTTTTTAGCTCCATTACAATTTTACGGGAGCTCCATGCCCACCATATATGTGGCTTGGCCTTGACCAAAACATCGTGAGTCAGTGCATGACTGTATTACTAGCTAAAGCGTGAAATACAATTTTACCTTCACCAACTGAAATACTGAATCATTGTTGGTGTGCATAAGTAATTGCATTCTTTGAACCACAGTGATTCATGGTTTAACAATAATTATTTCAGTTGTTTCCTGGCATTTAGAAATTAACTATCCCTTATTTTTATTCCATATTGCAATGAACTTGGCCTAGTAAGACCTTTTGCCCTTATGCGTAGTGTGTGGGTCTAATCGGAGCCTGGGATCCATCTTTAACATATAGACAGTAAGAGGAAAATTCTGGGAGAAAGATTGAGATTGATTTCAAATAAAATGATCAACTGAATACAGTAAGTGAATTTATTTTGATTAAGGACTTGCCTTTTTTTTTTTTTCCTGCTTTGGGCAGCCAACAACCAATAGAAGACAAATATTCAGACCTTCGATATGACCCAAACTGGAAGAATAAGAAAGAGGATGGGACGCTGACTGCAGAAACATTGTCAGGGTCTGCCAACAGCTCTTCAGAAAATCTGCCTTTGGGTCCCCTCTACCCTTCCAAGGAGCCATCAATGGAACTTTCAAAGGAGAAGGACGGACAAAAAAAGAGTCCACAGAGTGCAGCCTCCTTACTTGGAAGTGAATTTTTAAGCCCAAAGTATGAGCATGGCGCCCATAGCCGTGAGCCCTTTTTCCAGCTGAGTGACAGTGACCCAGAGGAGAAGTCGAGCAGCAATCTCTCTCAGTACGTGAAGAGTTCAAGTTCACACAACGAGGTTTTCCTGCCAGGATCACGTGGCCCTCGGCGAAGGAAGTCCAAACAATATTTTGTGGAAAAAAACAAGCAGACTTTGGGAATACCCACTCCCAAAACAGACTCTTACCTTCAACTTCACAATAAAAAAATGGGGGAAATTCACCTGGAACAGGTACGTAGTCTCTACTTACCTACTTTAAATCTACCTAAAAATCTCGTCTGAAACACTAAACTAGAACTTGCATTTGTTTGAAATGCCCAGATATCGATTCCTTTGGGGTGACGGTATCATTGTAATCACAATCACCTGGCAGGGGAAAACAAACCCTTCCATAGTATACCCTGTGTTGCCCATTCTTGTAGAATGATGGGAATTATTCCACAAATTCTTAAGAGCAAAATAAAAGCCATCGGTGTTTTACAGCGTTGTAATTGCTGTAATTCAATCACTATATCCAAAATTTTCCATTCAAGGAACCACAGAATTCTTTTAAAGTGTGTATTCCAAAAGATAAAATACAGGGCTAAGCATCAGATTCCTTGTGTTGATTGCCTTTGTTTCCACCATAGCATTGGTTTTCAACCCTTTTAAATGCCCCAACACGTTGGGGGTAAAGTGACACACTCATATCAGTAACCACAGCTCACATAGAGAGATGATTCTCAACTCAAATTCTATATACATATTGGGTGGTAGTGGGAGGAGCACAGGGTACAACATAGAATATTGTTTTTTATTCTTCAGATGCTTCTGTTACCTTTTTCAACCCCTATTGATAATCACTACACCATCCTTAATTGTCCTGTGCAAATATTATATGATTAAAGGTTAGTTTCTTCGTCTATAAAATTGGAAAAATAATAAATGCCCCCTCTTCCTCATCTGATCATTTTGAGGGTAAATTGTACCCCAAATGATGGATGCAAAACCTTTTGGAGCCAGTAAACTTCATTCTATTTCATGGGTGCACATAAAGATCTTATTAGCCCCCCTCCTAGTGGATATGTCCATGGACACAAGAAAAGTATATGTCTGAATCATATAATCCACTACCCTTATTGGATAAACATCTTGAAATTCATCACCTAGTAATGTGGGGTCATTTTTAAATACAAAGAAGAGGTTTTGTGTTAAATGTGGATGTCCTTAAACTTATTCCAAATCCAAATTGGTGTTATTTAACATACTCTAATCTGTCCTAACCTCTCAGCATTTTTTGGTGGAACAAGATGGATGAGATAGATGACTATTCATGCTGTTTCTTATTTCAGAAACTCCCCTGATAGTTTTAAAGGATTATGTCACATCTTTGTAACTAATAATAAAATGAAGAAATAGGTATAGTATATTTAGCTGAATTATCATAACAAACCTTAGGTCAATTCAGGCAGTTTTCAGCATTTTTTACCCAATTTTGGAATGTTAATGTACTTCTTTGTTTCATAAAACTTATGTAAAATTTTGAATTCTGTTTTATTGCTCACTTAAAAATACAAATTCAACAGCCCTTTTAATATCTTTAAAAAATGTTTATAGCTAGCATTTTTTTCCCAGACCAGGACAATTATTTTTTCTTCAGTGACACTGCAGTAGGACAAAATTTTTCATTACTTTAAAAAGTGTTCTCAGAAGAAGCTTATCTAGGAGAGGCAAATAGTAAAAGGGGGAAAAAAAGTAAAATGGAAAGTAATAAAAGGGAAAAATGATTTATTATAAACTCTTTAATAGCTGAATTCTTAATTGCTAATTATATTAGTTGTTATAAATATTGTTAATTTCCTAGACAATACTGGGGTGTACTGATTGTCAGTGATTTCATAGACTAATTTTCTTTTTGTTATGCCATGGAAGAAACCTTCTTTAAGCTCTGGTGTTATTCTGTGACGGAGCCATTGACTTTTTCCACCACTTTCTCCAGATTCACATGTCTAAGTGCTAATCGTTAATTGTATTCAAAATTGTTCCTTCACCATTTTTCCAACTTACATATATTTCCTTCTTCTTACTCCTATTTTTTTTAAGAGACAGGTCTTGCTATGTTGCACAGGCTGGAGTGCAGTGGCTTTTCATAGGCACAATCACTGCACAGCATGGCCTCAAACTCCTGGGCTCAAGCAATCCTCCTGCCTCAGCCTCCCAAGTAGCTGGGACTACTGGCACATGCTGCCACACCTGGCTTCCTATTGTTTTAAAAAGGATAGAAATAAGTTTGACCTAACAGTGACATAATGATATGTGTAACTTATTCTAGTGAAGTATAGTCAGTAGCATGAAATGGTGTGGGTTTTTTAAAAATCATTGTTCATATATGCAGATCTGTTCTGCCCATATAGATTTTATGTTCCCTAAGGCCAGGAACTATGGTTTGTACTTATTTTTAATCTTCATAGTAACTAGCCTAACACATTGTGAGGGCTCAATAAATATATAGGAAATGAAAAATATATCTCTTCCATTACCTCCAAACCATTCTCTTTAGTATGACTTGAAGTTTATGTGGGGGAAATGGCATTCCTAGAGCATTTGTTTGCAATTAGAATGGCTGCATATTAGAATCACCTGAGAAGCTGATTTTAAAAATCAATTCTTGGCTCCATCCAGACCAATTTAAATCTCTAGGTGAGATCCTGAGCATCAGTTTTGTGGTGTGTGGTTTTTTTCCCCCCTAAAGCTCCTCAGGTAATTCTAACGTGAAGCTGGGTTCGAGAACCATTGTTCCAGACTAGAGCAGTTGACTTTTGATTTTTTTTTTTTTTTTTGAGACAGAGTCTCACTTTGTTGCCCAGGCTAGAGTGAGTGCCGTGGCATCAGCCTCGCTCACAGCAACCTCAATCTCCTGAGCTCAAGTGATCCTGCTGCCTCAGCCTCTCGAGTAGCTGGGACTACAGGCATTCGCCACCATGCCCAGCTAATTTTTTTTGTATATATATTTTTTTAGTTGATCAATTAATTTCTTTATATTTTTAGTAGACGGGGGGAGGACGGGGGGGGGGGGGGGGGGGGGGGGGTCCTCGCTCACGCTGGTTTCGAACTCCTGACCTTGAGCAATCCACCCGCCTCGGCCTCCCAGAGTGCTAGGATTACAGGCATGAGCCACCGCGCCCGGCCGACTTTTGATTTTTAGCATGCATCAAAATCAGCTGGAGGGCTTGTTAAACTAGATTGCCAGATGTAGCCTCCCAAATTTCTGATTCAGCACATGTAGGGTGGTGCCCAAGGATTTGAATTTTCTGCGTAGTTTCAGGTGATGCTACTGCTACTATCGGACCTGCACTTAGAGAACTACTAATCTTTTCCTTCTCAAAATTTAAAATGCTTATGAGCCAGCAGATTTGGGTAGGACTCAGAGTGCGTGCATTTCCAACAAGCTTCAGGTGATGCAAGGCTGCTGGCCAGTGGATCAGCAAGGGGCTAGAATAAAGAACATAGAGGTTTTCATCATAAAGGTTTTACCAGAAATCTCAAAGTAAAAGTTGCATAAGTTAGTATTCACGAATCACTGATTTTCTCGATGGCTGATAGGATTATTCGATTGATTCGTGGGTAGGAGGTGGGAAGGTAGATGTGGCAGGTTTGGAAACCTTTGTTTTTAGATTAAGCAGCATCCATCTGGAAGTTTTTAATATTTGAATATCTTTTGTTCTCCTTGTAATTTCTTTGAAAGAGATGTCAAATGTCTCACAACTAGAAACTTTAAAAGGTTAAATTACATCTACTGTTGAATGAATGAATGAATGAATTACCATTACACAGCCAGGAAAACCCAGCTTTTTAATACATCATTTTGTTGCAAACATCCATGTGCAGCTGAATCAGAGAGGGGCTTAAGGTAGTGTGTTGTATTTTGGAAGATTTGAAAGTAAGTCTAAGTTTACAACATCCCAATTAATATGTCAATTTTTAAAGTGAAAGTTGAAAAGCTGATCATTAAATTCATATGAAAAATAGGTAAGAATAGCAAAGAAAACTCTGGAAATTAAGAGTAATGAGAGGATCTAGCCATACTAGAAAATATAGTATATTATAAAGCCTCAATAATTAAGTACTAGGGTAATATTTACTGCATATACAGACAGGAAAATGGAACAGAATAGTCTAGAAATAGAACCAAGTTACATATGGGAATACATTATGCGATACTATGATTTTGATTTGATAAAAGCAGCATCTCAAATCAATGAGGAAATGATGGGCTATTTAATAAAACAAGTGGATAGTCATCAGGGGAAAAAAAGTTGGGTCCATACCTCATGTCATACAGGATAAATTCCAAATGGATCAAATATTTAGTTTTTAAAAACTAAATCATAAAAATCCTGGAAAAAACATGGGGAAATTCTTCTATAACTTTGAAATATTTCAAAATCCAAAATCTATAAAATATTGATAAATTTGATTTCATAAATACCAAAAAACTTCTGCAGGTAAAAAGAATAAGCAAAGTCAAAATATAAAGAACGAACTAGGAAAAATATTCCTACTTCATATTACCGACAAAACACTAATACCTCTAATATATAAAGAGCTCCTAGAAATCAATAAGAAAATGACCAAAATTCCAAAGAAAAATACACAAAAGGTATGAATGGACAATTCACAGAAAAGTTACTGCCAATGACTATTATACATATGAAAACATACCCAACCTTAGTCATTATAAGAGAAATGCAGATTTGTACTATAATGAGATTTCATTTTTCACCTATAATTAAACCATCAAAATTCTAAAAGTTTGAAAAATCTGTGGGCAAAAACGTAAAGTTGAGCCAGCAAAAGGATAAATTAGCATAACCATTATGGGGGTCAATTTGTTAATGTCTCCATTCAAAATACAAATACATTCCTTGAATGTAAAACATAATGACTGAGGGGCCGGGCGCGGTGGCTCACGCCTGTAATCCTAGCACTCTGGGAGGCCGAGGCGGGCGGATTGCTCCAGGTCAGGAGTTCAAAACCAGCCTGAGCGAGACCCCATCTCTACTATAAAAATAGAAAGAAATTAATTGGCCAACTAATATATATATAAAAAAAAAAATTAGCCGGGCATGGTGGCGCATGCCTGTAGTCCCAGCTACTCGGGAGGCTGAGGCAGCAGGATTGCTCGAGCTCAGGAGTTTGAGGTTGCTGTGAGCTAGGCTGACGCCATGGCACTCACTCTAGCCTGGGCAACAAAGCGAGACTCTGTCTCAAAAAAAAAAAAACCATAATGACTGAGACTTTGGAGCCAGGTTGATGGGCACTGCCACCTGCTGGCTGTCTGACCTTGTGCAGGTTACTAAACCTCTCTTTGCCTTAGTTTCCTCATCTTTACAATAGGGATAATAATAGTACTTTCCTCATAGGATTATTAAGAAGATTAAATAAATAGGTTATATACAGAGTGCTTAGATTGGTGCTTGGCCCATAGCAAGCACTATATTAATATTTGCAATTATAATTTTTATTTGACCCAACACATCCCACTCCTAGGAATTTATCCTAGGTACATGTGTGCAGTTTTTAAATCACACCTGTATAAGGTTATTCATTTCAGCCTTATTTTTAATAGCAAAAGATTGGAAACTACCCAAATGTCTGTCTTATTTGGGGAGTAGTTTAATACATTATAGTACATCCATACCACACAGTACACTATAGCTGTTTAGAAAAATGAGGACAGTTTCCAAGAACTGTTATAGACATTTTACTAGGATTCATTATGAACGGAGAGAAATTCAAGGTGTAGCACAGTGTATATGATATTTTAAAAGTGGGAAGAAATAAAAATAAATATGTAATCAAAACGTTTGTACCCCTGTAATATTCTGAAATCAATAAAATAAAACAAAAATAAAATTAGCTAAGCCCTTCCTTAGGCAAATAAAATAAACCTGCAACAGAAATTAATTTACTTAAACTTCCATATCACCAACACTACATTAACCCCCATCCAATCTGAAATAATGAAAGCAGTTGTAAATATCTGGGGCATATTTATCTGACATGAGGTTTAAGATTTTAAATAAATAATAATTGAGATATAAAAATATATATCGTATTTCCTTGGTATGCATAAAAATTATGGAAGGCTGCATAGGTATAAGGGGTGTGGAGGGAATGGATGGGAACATAACTTTTCATTTTATACCTTTTCAAATTTCTCATTTTTGAACCATGCTTATGTATTATCTTTTTAAAAATTAAATTGAAAAATAGCAACAAAATTGGGGGGGACACTTCCACATTTTATAGTAACCCATAAAACTTCACTGCCCCGATTGCTCAGGCTCACATAAACTGCATTTATTGCTTATAATTAATGGCTTAGAGTAGAACCATTGATTCTTAAATTCAGTCGCTCCGCAATCTTTTTGCCATTTTGCATAAATCTGTTGATTGTACGTTAAAATGCACTGGAAAAATTACCTCTGAACGCATGGTAATATCTTAATCACACGTTGTGCGAAGCGAGGAACTGACGTAAAAACCAGCACACGCTAGAGGGCACCTGAGCATCACCGTCAGGCAATAACTTTGCTGCTGAATATTCAGTGCTTACTTTTATTCCTGATGTATTCGGTAGCCAAAAGTATTGGTCTGAAGCTCATTACAGTTTGAGTCCATTTATGATCCACATTAAAGGAAACTGTGTTTTGAAAAATGAACTACCTTTCTATCTTGATTCTAATGTTACTTTGAAGACTAATGAAGGTGAAATTTAGTATAGGCTCAGAAAAGAGCTATAAGTGCTTTATACATGTTATTCAGCTCTTTCTTTGTAATGTCTTGGAAAGAAATTACAGCTAGTTTACAAATGTGAATATAGAAAGCTTATTCAATCGCCTATAGCCTTAAAGACAACATAAAGCCACAAATAGAACTCACGATCCACTCTTCAGATTAACACACCTTAGTGGTTGTTGCTAAGACAGCAGGTCAGTCAGCCAACAAATATTTACTGAGCGCCAAATATGTGCTAGGTGCTCTTCTCAGTGCTAGGGCCAGTAACAAAAACAAGACGCAACAGAGCTCCTGTCTTCAAGGAGTTTACATTCCTATCATGTGACAAAGATGAGAAACACGTAACAAAATAATTTTAGCTACTGATGAACCCCTCAAAGGAGACTGAATAAACTTTAATAAAATAATGAGGGGGGAATAAATTCCTTTATTTAATAAAGTAATGACTTTAATAAGTAAACTGGGATGTTTAGCCAGGTGCTTGGAGAAGGTCTCTCCGAGGAGTCAGCGTTCAAGCTGAGACATGAATGGCTGAGAAAGAGAAGAGCACGACCAGGGGAAAGAGCCTTGATTGCCCCCAGCCTTGGTGGCAGCATCTTTGCCTATGAAGCCACAAAACATTGTGGGAGAAAAAAATAAAATCAAAACAAAATGCTGGTTTGGGGGTCAGACAATCACAGATCAAATCCTGGCTCTTGAGCATAGCACTTGTTAAGTATTTGAGCAAGTGACTCTGAACCTGTTATTTCCCTCACCTGTTACGTGGGGTCAATTTCTGCCTTGGAGGGCTATTTGAAGAATTTATACAAAGCTCCTGACATGCGGTAGACCCTCAGTGAAAGCCCATCATTACCACTAGGCATTCCGTGAGCCATGGCAAAGGAAAGGAATCCACCCAGGGACTAGGCCCTTCTAAACAGCTCTCTCTTGTTTTCAGGCTACAGCGCCTCAACATGAAAGAGATAGAACTTCAGATAGAATAAGGACAAAGTGTAGCCAAAAGGAGAATAACACCGCTATGCCCTCATAGCCCATTCTATAGCGAGACTCCCAAAAGACTGCCTACCAAGGGGTCTATCTAGGGACACCTCTCACCTGCCATGCTGTCTCTCGAGGTCCCCAAATCAATCAAACACCATCCCATGCATTACAGAGCCAGACAATCTTGTATCCAGCTAGTTGGCAGTTGAACAATTACATCTGGCTTCAAATACTGTTTCAAATCTGTACACTTCGTGATAAGGAGCTTATGAATGATTTTGGATCGTATATTTGGTACTTTTGAAGTACACCACCACAGCATTTTTCTTCCAACACTTACCCTCGTCAATTCTCTGCTGCGTTCATGGTGCGCTTCTTGGGTGCAAATCTGATCATATCAACGTGTCACATAACGTGACTCCTGTTATCTTCAAGACAAAATTCTCGATCATTCCCCACTGCATCCTGTGTTGCCGCCATACTCTGGGATCTCAGTGCCCAGACCCAGCTTTTCCGCAGGGCCCTTCTTTGTCCCCCTCTCTCCTTGCTTGTTTGCTTGGGAAAACGTTACCCCCCTTTTGAGATTCAGCCGAAATGTCTCTGCCTTTATGAAGACTTTCTGAATACCCTCCCTCCCGCTACTTGCCTCCTGCCTGAACATCTACCCCAGAACCCATAAAACCACACTGCACTGCTCTGTTTGTGCGTCTGTCTTTACGTGACCATGAGCTCTTTAAGGCTGTGCACCTGTTCATCTGTGAATTCCAACAGCCTGGCCTACAGTAAGCATTGGCTAAATATTTGATGAAAAAATGTAATTTTTAAATACTTTTTCTTTGGCCCAAAATGAGAAAAAAAAAAAAAGAGGGCTAAGTCAAGCTGTGCTGTCGACTTAAACACTGGTATTTGAAATCAAAAGACCCAATTTGAGCCCATTATTGGAGCCATTACTTTGGCGAATCACAAAATCTTGCCAAGCCTTACTTTTCTTCATTAAAGTAAGGCTATAAATATTTGCCTTATTTCACAGATTCAAGATTATTGGGATGATCAACTGAGATACTGTTTGTGAAAGGTTTTTATAATTATATAGCCCTATATAATTGTAAGTTACTTTTATTATTGATTGTTTGGCTTGAATTTATAGTCAGTCTCTTAGGGGACAAAGTTACTACCCAAGTGATAAATTGCTCTTTTCCATAGTTTTGACCTGAGTGAAACTTTTAGTTGTCTGTAAGATTAAGCTTTACCTTTATTTAAATTATGGTCATTGTTTTGGTTATATATTTGGTTAGAAACATAGCATTCTTTTTTACAGAATTCTTCCAGTTTGGTAGTGCTGTTTGAGTCCCACCTATTATACTTGCAAAAATCATTCTTCTGCAGCATAGGAACTCTGTAGCTGTTCATTGATTAATACATTTTCTTAGTTTTCCCTGTACCACTACCACAAGAGCACTTACTTATGACAGTATAATTTCAATTGAACTTTATGATTTTTTTTCAGTACAAGACATTTCTGAAGGCATCTTTCTTGTGTGCACTACTGAGCATTTAGTTGCTTAAACTACCAATTTGTATGATCTACAGAGTGGACACTTCATTAATTCGACATTATTGAGGAGGGATCCATAAAAAAAAGTACTTTCCACATATCTAAAGCATGCCCTTTTGAAACCCAGAAATTTGACATAATTAAATGTTTTTAAGGATAGCTTTCAAAAATCTACGTGGTGTACCTGATGATCCTGTGGTATCTTACACAGGGCACGTTGCACTGTTCTGTAGTAAAGTCAGAAGCTGTGGCGATGTGATTGCGTCTTTGCCTCTTTGTTAAATGACCCCGACTGCTATGAGTCTGTGGTCATTTCATGCTGCTGTCAGTGCATCTGCATGCAAGGGGCCTATGGCCGAGTGACAAGCAGACATGTAAATAGTCAGTACCAAGTGAACACTGCTGTACTGGTAACGGATAAGGTCCCAAAGGAAAAAAGAAGAAAAAGTGCTTAAGTCTGTCCAGGGAAATGAGAGAGGGCTTCACAGAAGAGGCAATCATCAAACTGATTCTTCTTCTTTTTTTCTTTTTAGGTTCCAAATGTACTTTATTTCTTCAATAATGCCATATTTTAATGGGTACACAGTGCTTTTACTTGGCACCAATTATGAGTTGGTTTTGAAACAATTCAGTATTACATCAGCTGGGATGATTACTGCTCTCTCTGCTCCTTTGGGGTGACTCTGCCAACAGGGGCAGGTTCCATTGTATTCCAATCTGTGTTACCACATATGTCCATACAGCAATACAGAAAGTGGCTCCAGTAGCTAAGATAGCATTACCACATTTGTCATGAAAATCAGGTGTTCGTTTCTGGTGGCTCTGCCTTGCCATTGTTTGCTGAATGTTTCGAACTTGTAGACGGCCTAGTACGTTTTTGGCCAAGGGAAACATCCTGAAGCTGAAGATAGAACTGTGACAATTCCAGCTGCTGCTTGGGTGCAAATCCGCTTCAGGTACCCTTGCAAAAAACCCTGTAAACCCCGAACTGATTCTTTAAAAGAAGTAGAAGCTAACAGGTGGAGGTGGGTAAGAAAGGCATTGCAGCCAGAGGGAGCTTGTGCAATGGTAAAAAGTCATGTAGAAAACTGTCAGTGTGGTAGGAACCTCTATACTACTAGGCATGAATTGGTAGTTGGCCAGTTAAATCAAAGATCTCATGGAAGTAGAGTAAAATGATAGTTACCAGAAGCGGGAAGGGGGTGGGGGAAGATGAAGAGAGGTCAGTTAATGTATAAAAGCATACAGTTAGATAGAAGGAATAAGTTCTAGTGTTCAATAGCAGAGTATGGTGACTATATTTAACAACAATGTATTGCATATTTCAAAGTAGCTAGAAGAGAGGACTTGAAACGTTCCTATCACATAAATATAATAAATAATCAAGTCGATGGATACCCCGAATACCCTGACTTGATCATTACACATTCTATGCATACGACAAAATATCACATGTACCCTATAGATATGTATAAACATTATGTATCAATAACAATTTCTAATTGGTTAAGGCAGATATGAAAAACGATTACTACATACCATAACTATTTGGCTTTCACTTAAAGTATACAAATATACATTGATTCACCAGTTTTTTACCTAGGGACCAAGGCCTCGTCTGTCAACATGAATTCTATTCATTTCAGTTTCGTATTGTCTTGCATCAGTTTGACAGCGTCTGTGATACTCAGTTTTGATTTCCTGAAAGCAAAGTGCAAACTTAAAAAAACTTTTTGAAACAATATTAGAACATAATATCTAGATTTTTGTGAATGTTTCCCCTAATCTTTTACAGTTTTCTCCCCACATATTATTTTGCCATTTGCTTTTATTAGGCCATTCTAAATCATTTAACTTAGTTTTCGTGGCTATAACATCTCTCTAGTCATGCTCAGATTTCTCCACATTACCTAATCTTTAAATAAATTTCATAATTTTAATAACATACATAATAGGAATAAACAGGTTTGTGAACAAATGTAACAGATTCTTGGTAAACATACAACTCAACTGTTGGAAGCAGAAGTACCAAGACGTACTAAGAGAGCCTACCAGCTATGAGCATTCAGCTGTGGCCTCAGTTAGGATATCTTCGAGAAAGACTGGAAAGTGTCGCTTAAACCAGTAAATTAGTTAAGGAAAAGGGAGATACTGCTGCAGCTGTATGTGGCTAGACTGTGAGGATGAGAGTATGGATATTAGGATGAGAGTATAGATATTAGGCTAGAGAAATTGGCGGGTGCTTTTCACATAGGCTCTTGCATGTCATTCTAAAGCAGAAGTTCTCAGAATGTGTTCCCAGATCAGGAACATCACCATCACCTGGGAACCTTACACAAGTGCAAATTCTTGTACCCCATCCCAGACCTCCTGAATCAGAAAATCTGGGGTGAGGCCCAGAAATCTGTGCTTTAATAAGCCTTCCAGGGGATTCTGATACATGCTGAAGTTTTAGAACCTCTGCGCTAAAGAGTTGGGTCTTTCTTCCAGTTGATATGGATTCACTGAAGGATTTTAGGAATGGAGCGATTTGAGTACGATGTGTATGAGCTTTGTGGCAAATGGTTTTTTGTAAATCTCTACTGTGACCATTCAGAAGTCACATTTCCATGTTCTTAGTTTGTTATGGAGAGTTCAGATTGCTGGATAATCAACTTTCCTGTAAGTGATACAAGATATTCCTAAAAATCTCTAACATTCTTGAAAATGGCCAATTACTTCATTCATTAGCGTATATTTATTGTGAGCACTGTAAATTGATCTTTTCATTCAGTCATATTTATTGAGCATCTATGTGCCAGGCACCTTCAGAGCTACCAGGTAGCCCAGGTGGGTAGCACCCCTGGAGCTGTGCAGCATGGCCACCCTGAACACAGTCCCTCCTTCTTCCTGCCATCCTGGAATTTACAGTCCAAAAGGGAAAACAAGCCGTTACCAAGATGACACTTGTTATAAAGGGAAAGCACAAAGTACTAAGGGCATGAGCTCAGGTGCAGCTATCGGTAGCCTCTACTGGGGTATCAGGGCTGACTTCCTGGAGGAAGTTATGTTTTAGCCAAACCTGGAGCAGTGAATGGGATGGGTCAGAATACGGGAAGTAAAGGGAAATTTCCAGCCTGTTGCCTGTCAGAGAACTAGAAGGGGCACGAGGAGGAGGGCAGGAAGCCATGGCTGGGACAGTGAACAGGAACTCGAGGCCCAGGGCATCCAGCCCCATAATGACTGAGGGCAGTGCAAAAGCATGGAAAAAGGGCTTTTAAGTAGGTTATTGACAACCAGTTTGGGGGTTTTAAAGCCTCAAGTATCTTATGATGAAAATGAATGTAGAAAATAATATATGCACAGATTTCAGTGCCATCAAATTCTTATTAAGCATGTGCATGCTAAATACACTAGTAAATGTTCTCTAGGAATGGAAAAAATGGCCAAGAGCAGAGCCAATATATTTCATGTGTTTTGTCTCTAAATAGCTGAATCATACAAACCTTTGCATAAACAGCTATGCTAAATATCAGTGTTGCAAACTGACAGTGGTAGACTACTGGCATTGTCATGCCTCAGCCTCTTTTGCTGACCACGTATAAACACAGGCACAGCCGTGCTAACGCAAGCAGGCCTAAACTGACACACAGCAAAACGTATTAGAAGTAGCACAGAGAAATAAATACTTCAGATCACTGATTAGCCAAGTTAATAAAGAAATGCTCACTGAATCCAGTGATTATGCTTGGAAGAGAGAGACTAAATAACAGATGTATTGGAATGATAGCAAGCACATACTACATTAATAAATCCAACTCTTTGGACTATTTGATTTTGATGTGTGCTAGTTGTCAATACCACCAAAAAAAGGACAGTTAACAAAGAACCCAATAAATTAATGTGGGGCTCCCTACAATATCTAAACATAAAGTTAGGAGTAAAAACAGAATATAAAGGAAAAAAGAGGCAAAACCTCCAGTGATTGCAGAACTTAGTGGGAACATGCTTATTTAAACACGTTTCAGTGTGTGTCTACGCAGATGCACTAATTCACATGTAGCGCTTGGTACAGCATCAACTTCTTTTTTTGTGGTGCTGATTCTCTAAGAACCTGATGAGTTGCTTTGAGAGAGAAGTAGCAGCCCAATCTAGCTCAGCTGTACTCAATCTGAGTTGCTTTCCTACCTACAAACCCTCACTTCAAAGCAAGGAACATAATGTACAATTTTTTAATGGCTCTAGACCCAGGCACTCAGACTCTCTGCTCTGCGCCTTACCTCAGTGTAAACACCTAATCAAGATTGCCTGCGCTTCAACAATAGCAGCCAAATGCAATTGGAGAACCACAAGCCTTTGAAGTCCTCCCTGCAAAGGCCGGTTTTCTAGTCTGGGATAATGACATGCCATGATTGCTGTCTTTGTTGTATCTTTTCAGTAGAGAAGCAATTATAGGCCCCAATTTAACAGAATAGACATTACACAGCTTATGATGCTCAAAATGCAATTTCATTTGATCATTTTCTCGATTTGATTGGTATTAATAGAATAGTTCACAAAAAAAAAAAAAAATAGCTGGCAGAGGTTGTGTCCCATTCCACTTTCAAAGAGATAATGTAGAAGTATGTTTTAGTTGCCCAGAGATTCTCGCTGGGTGATTCAGCCACTGAGTTCCACCAAAACAGCCGGTGGAGGGAAATATCGCGCATCCTACGCTCTCTGGGAAAGGAAGCATGGGACGCTATATTTTTAATTTGTAAACTTTTCATCGGAGCTGTGTAAGAGAGATCCCAGTGCCATCAACTGAACACTTAATATCACCAGTGACAAACCGAATTAACTAAACCAAGTCCCCTTTATTTCTCAGACATTTACAAAAGTCAGGGAATCGACATCCTCGTGACAGATCTAAGAGAGAGCTCACCTTCTCTTTCTCCCAGCTCCAGACAACAGTTCATCTGAGAAGTCACCACTTTTTGAGGTTTGAAAAAGGATAATTTCCTCGCCTGCTTAGTCATCCTCGTTAGACTTTTTAGTCTTGACTTGCACTCCTCTTCCAAGACAGGGTTGATTTTTCTTTTAAATGAATCGTGCTTGTATTTAACAACGTGGCCATAAGGGATTGAAACTTTTGCTATAATAATGACAAAAGTTGCAAAAATCTGATATTTTATTATGATCCAGAGTTTCATCTTGAGCCAGCACTTGTGAGAGGGACGGAAAGATGGAAACGTGAGAAATGGCCCCTGACCTTGAGCAGTAGCATTCATAGTTCCAAACTTTCACGTGAGCACGAGTTAAACTGTTCCGTGATGTGAAGTTTTCGATTTGCAGAGTAGGTGAATCATTCAGAGCCTGGTGATTACTTCCATTTGTAATCAGAAGAACACTATGATCAAATAGTACATTTGTGTTCCTTTTTTAGGAGTAAAAATTCAAGCACAAGAATATTTTAGTTTCATTTTTTCCCATTTTCGGATCAATCTTTAAGTAAACTTTTACACCATCCATCTGCCTTATTTCTCTCTTTATAAATACAGGAATTGTAAAAGTTATTTCAGTGGAATTAGTAGAGAGAATTCAGGTAGAGATAAGCTTCCACTCAAAATAACAGAAACAAAACATCTTCTCTTTTGTCCCAGGGAAGCTACAGCAAGTGGTAGGGAATGAGAGTATCTTCCCTGTCAAATATTTGCTTATCAATTAATATTTGACAAATAAGTGGAAGTAAGCAGCAGAGGGGGAATTTGAACACAAACACGACAGATCCCAAATCCCATGTTCTGTCCGGTTTCACACGTTGCCGCTCCTCTCAGTAACTACACAGCCCAGTAGGGGAAATGTATCAATAACAAAGCAAGTGTAAAATCCGGAATCTGAATTTACACAAATGAATCGCATCAATTCAGAAAGGAGAAACTTGACAGCACTTACAGGTGATGAAGCAAAGAGTAGGCAAAGGAACTCGACCTGAGGAGTGTGGCATAGGAGGGGTGGCAAAGAAATATTGAGAGAGGGTCTCTAAATAACAGGAGGGTCAGAAGCGACACCTGGGCCAGCTTCTACCAGTGTAAGGCTGTCGTCTGAAAGAGGGATGGACCTATTCAATGGTATTCCAGAGGGCAAAGGGATAGAAAATATGGAAAGACATATTTCTGCTCATATAAGGAAGAGCTTTCTGCCATTTAGGTTGCTCAGTGATGGAACAATATGTTTATCATGAAATGAAACAGATTTCTTCTCTCCTCCCCAACTCATAGATCTTTAAACATGTGCTAATACTGACAAACAGGTGACTCCCACCAGGAGATGGGGCATGTGTTTAGGCAGAGAGTAGGGGAACATCTTCCAGGGATGGTATGGAGGTGTTGGAGGTTGAACTGGATGTTCTCCAGAATCTTTTCCAACATTAAGATTGTAGAACCTTAAATTTGCTTTCCGCAACGCGTCCTGATGGCTAGAATTCCACATGGCGCAGAGACTGTCTGATTTCTTGATTTAAAACAAATAGCCAATGGAGGCAATGAAGGACCCTTGGATACTTAGGGGATCTAAATCCCACGTAGCTGCCTTCATCTGTGGTTCCCTAACCTGGCTGCAGATTACACCCTCCTGGAGAGCTTTTCTTTTTTCTTCTTCTTCGTTTTTAAATAGTAGATGGGGAGCTTTTAAAATATGCTGACATCTAGGGCCACCTCCAGAGCTTTAATTGGTTTGGGGTGGGACCAGGGCATTAGTACTTTTAAAAAGCTTCCTAGGTTTTCCTAATATCTAAAGTTGAAAACGACTCATCTACACCATTCAAATTCACTGAGTACCAAAACTACAAATTCTGCAGATCTAGGATGGTATTTTAAATAAGTGAGTTAGCTTAGCAGAAGTGTTAAATGTGCAGGTTCTGGAGTTAGACTGCCTGGCTGCTCTACTTACTAGCTGATGATCCTGGAAAAATTACTTAACTTCTTTGTACTTTTGTTTTCTCTTTTGCAAAAAGGGTATAAAAATATTAATACATATCTGGTAAGGTTGTTGTGAGGATTAACTGATATGTTATATGCGAGGGGCCTAGGACAACTACTGCCACACCATGAGCATTACCTGTATATTAGGGATTTCTGTTGTTATCATCCTGGAGTACAGTGTTATTTCACAGTGTTTCTATTGGCGTAATCAAACATTACTTGCAGCATCCAGTTCACATAACTGTTCTAATATTGGGTCTCCTGAGTATGTATTGAATATTTAAAGTAAGTAATAGTTTGACCTCAAAGCACCAGTTCTCCCTTCATGCCTGCAAGAGAAAATATTGTTTATTCCCATTTTTCTTGGGAACAACCCAGGTCCTTAAAGACTAAAGAGATGAATCCCTGATATTAACTGAAAATAAAACCTAGCCCTGTGGGACCTCTTTCTAAAGTACACAGACCTGAGCCTCATGGCTCTAAGCATAAAATGAATTCAGTTAACATGCTATATGTGTTTTACCCACCTAGATCTCCTACTCCATCAGAGTAACTGACAAGACGCCTATTCAAAATGCCAAAGAGATTGAAAATGCTGCCATCGATCCTGAAGACAAATGGCATCGAAAAGCACAACAGCTAAAGGTTACCTGCTAGATTGCATTTTAAGTGTGTTTCCAGCGATACTGCTGAATATAAGCAATGCTTGTGACTGAGTTCTTATCACTTAAGGGTTCATTTTTATGCCTGACAATAGGTACCTACCTTCCCATAGGTTAAACTGGCTTCTGCCCAGATGAGCCATTGTTTGTTCAGCCAGCCCTACCTGTTTTTTCCAAAGGTTCTGTTGCATAGAAGAAAATCATATCCCACTTTAAACATACAGAGTTAAAATCCCTCCAGAAGGAAGGCATGGAAAAATGCAGGAAAAAAAATCACAGTTCCAAAGTATTGCGAATCAATATCCAATTCTGTGTGCCTCCCAAGTCTGTTTCCTTTCGGAGTTGGCAGTTGCATGTGATGTCTTGGTGAGGGGAACACTATCCCTAAAAATGAATGGGAATCCCCAAAGCCTCACCAAACCCCTGTTCTTAGGATGTGAACGCTTACCAAGTGGTAATGTAACATGACAACACCCTTTTTAGCCATGGGTTTACTACTTTGAAATCATAAACATGATTTGGGGCAAGGTTTTTCTGAAATTGTCCCCACGGACTGTTTTTCTAGAAGAAACAGAAAAAAACACTAGCAGTTGATTTCTTTCTTGAACCAGTGTATGCAGTTATGTGGAGCCATTCTTGGACCAGGTTTGATCCCTGCTTAGGAAGGGATGAGACCTCTGACACCACTGAGCCCATAGAGCCTGTTGACATCATCAGTTGAAACTACAGTGGTTAACGTAATAATAAAAATAACAAAGTTCGTCCCAGCTTTGGAGAAGGGAGAAAGGGGAGGCCAGCCCAAATTATTTCTCTTTCTCCCCAGTGGCCTCCAGGCAAATCTTAAGAGATGCAAAAAAAGAAATAAAAACAGTCCATTTGCCCAGAGTTTCCTGAAAGTTGATGCCGGGGAGGCCACAGCCAGAAACAGTGAGGAAGAGGACAGCAGTGGGATGCAGAGGACAGGATCTACTACCAGACCTGATAGAGAGCCGGGAACCTGGCCAACAGGATCCAGAGGACACAGGAAACACTTTAAGGCTTATTATGCATTATGGTTATGGACTGAGTCAGAGGACATGAGTTTCTGGGGCTTACTTGATGCATGACTTTGGCCAAAACTCATCTTTCCCCAAGACTTAAATTTCTTTTATTAAATGAAAGATTGACCTAAATGATCTTCAAGATCCATCTCAGCTGCAAAATGCTATAATTCTAAGACCAGTTAGGCCAGGTGTGTTGGCTCACGCCTGTAATCCTAGCACTCTGGGACATCAAGGCAGGAGGATCACTTGAGACCAGCCTGGACAAGAGTGGGACCCTGTCTCTACTAAAAATAGAAAAATTAGCCAGGCGTTGTGACGCGCACCTGTAGTCCCAGCTACTTGGGAGGCGGAGGCAGGAGGATCGCTTGAGCCCAGGAATCTGAGGTTGCAGTGAGCTGTGATGACACCACTGCACTTTACCCAAGAAAAAGAGCAAGACTCTGCCTAAAAAAAAAAAGACTATTTATTTCTAGTTACTTAAATTATTATAGAAAACACATTTGAAGCATATAAAATTATTACAACCTAGAACTTTCATAATTGTCACTAAGGAAAAATCGTAGGATTCTCAGTCAATGACAAAATAATTAGGGTAATATCACAGTGCTTAATTCATGGCACAAACCTAGACAGAAGCAATAAAAAACTTTTTATGGAAGAAAATCAGGAGAAAGCCAAAAGAATGCTTTTTGTTCTATGTGTGTACCATAATTAACTTGCTTATAATCACTCCTGAATAAAGACAAAATGCAGCAAAACATGTAAGGATTGCTAGACTTCACATGACAGCAACAAAGGCTGGCCCAAAGGGTGTTCCCCTTTCCTTACTTAGAAAAGATTTGACCGCCCACTGCACGCTACACTCTGGCCAGACACTCGGGCACACGAACACTCCAGGCAGCGTTTCTTTTTCCTCTTCGACTTCCCAAGTTCCATGCCTTCGTTTTGGTCCCCCTCAAGTGCCACCTCCTGCATGAAGAGTTCCTACCCCCACCCCATCCCCCGCCCCCCCCCTGGACCCCCGTGGTGCCTGTGGTCTGAACACTCACTCAGGGCCTGCCATACTGGGCCATGCCTCCTTAGTTGCTACCTGTGATTCTTTTGTACACACTACACCATGAGCTCTTAAAGGTCAGGATTGTATTTTTCTCCACATTCCTTGCCACAGTACTTTGACCCAAGCTGATGCTCAATAAATATTTACCGGCTGATTAAGGAAACATTTAAAGGGGATTTAGTGTGTCTTCAAGTGAAAATGGACCTCATTTGAAATTTTTTCTTGAAAGATGACTTTCAAATAATCTACAGATCCCATAGTGAACCTACCCTAACAACAAGTAACCCTCACTAATCAGAAATATCTTTATGAGAAATCAAAATAATTCACACAACAAATATTTACTGAGTATCTACTATATTCCAGGCACTGGGAGTTAGGTGCCTGGCCCAAAAAATATGGTTAAAAAAATGAACAAATAACAAACAAAAAAAAAATTCTTCAAAACAATAAAAAATTTGAAGAAAGATTTTTTTTTCAAATGGTCCCTCTGCTTTAGGAGTGCAAAACGTTAGTGGGAATAATTATGTAATTATTATAATGCTATCATAGGGAAGTGGGTACGAAATGCAGTGAAACTAAATTCTGCCTGATTCTCTGAAGACAGAGAGAGCCTTCCCAGAAGCCATAGCATCTGAGCTGTCCCCACAAGGATGAATCAAAGGGTGCCATGCAGACAAATGGGGAGCAAAAGTATGGAAGAGGAAGAGAATGTAGTACACACTGAGAATTGCATATATTTCAATAACTAAGGAGAAAGTGTGAGGGAGGGAAAGGATGTGAGATGGCACTGGACTGGTTAGGTAGGGGACAGATTGTGAAAGGCTTCTTATGTCAGTCAAACAGTTTAGATCTTATCCTATGGACAGGAGGAAGCCAACTGAGTGTCCCTTTGTCACCCAGGCTGGAGTCCAGTGCCACCATCATTGCTCACTGCAACCTCGAGCTCCTGCACTGCAGTGACCCTCCAGCCTCAGCTTCCTGAGTAGCTGGGACTACAGGTGCACACTACCATGCCTGGCTAATTTTTCTTATTTTTTGTAGAGACAGGGTCTTGCTATGTTGCCAGGCTGGTCTCAGTCTCCTGGGCTCAAGTGATCCTTCTGCCTTGGCCTTCCGAAGTGCTGGGATTATAAGCATGAGCCATTGCGCCCAGCCATTGACAACTTTTGAGCAACTTAATGACATAGTCAAAGTTGCAAGTGTTAGCAAAATCACTCTATCCATGGTCTGAGGAATAGATGGAAAGGGAATAAGACTAGAAAGACAGCAAAACCAGTAAGGTAACGTGTGCAGTGGTTTCTACAAGATATGGGAGGACTGGAGTGATGGTGGCACTTGCTTTGTGTTTGTCGTACACTCCACATACCATGAGTTAACTTTTCAGTATGTGGATATATCTTACTCTAACAGCTGGATTAAACTTTTTGCAAGCCAGGACATCACCTGGTTCCCCTCAGCCCCTGTATAGAGATGGTTAGGAAATAGGAGCAGCAGATTTAGTAATTGCTTTGGGGGGGGTGGTTCTTAGTGTCTGATTAGTGGCACTAATACCACTGAGAAGAAAAGGAGGTCTCTTGGTGCTGGGGATGGAAGGGGGAAGGGCATGAGGACAGGAGTGGCCGGAAATTGAGTTTGGAGGTGTCTGTAGAAAGGAGGACATCTCATCTAGGGACAGAACTAGGGAGAGACATCTGTGTTAGCCGTGGACATTTGTGTCAAAAGCACTTCCTGATGGATTGAAGCTGTAGGAATTGCTGACATGACCCAAGAAGTGTGGGGAGTGGGAGAAGAAGGTCAAAAACAGGACCCCGCAGAGAGTGGCAGAATTTTAAGGGTGGGCAGAGGTAGAGGACAGAAGGTAAGAGACTAAGAAGGGATTTCCAGAGTGGTAGAAAGCTAACCAGGAAAAAATAATGTCACCTAATAATGAACCTAAGATTTAAAGAAAGAGGAATATTTAGAGAAAGTGAACATTTAAAGAAAGAGGATTAGTGGACAACACAGTCAAACACTGCAGAGAAGACAAGTAAGAAAGTGCCATGGAAGGGGCATGATATATACAACTCCTTTATATGCAAAGCTCCAATGGTTCAGAAAAAACTAAATACCAAAAATGTAAATAATAATAGTATAAATTATATATGTGCATATATACATATTTTGTGTGTTTATGTGTAGAGTGACAGAGGGATAAAAACTGGTGAATCTAGGTAAGGATCTTTGAGAGTTCTCTGCACTAGCAATTTTTCTGTAAGCTGGAAATAAATTAAGAATAAAAAGGTAAAAAAAAAATGCCCATAGGTCTTATCCACTAAGAGGTTATCGGTGGCCTGAGCAGAGCAGCTTCAGCAGGGTGAGGAGAATGAACACTCTAAGGCAGGAAGCAGAGGTCAGAATGAGAGATGGTGAGTGGGGACCGGGGCAGCCAACACTGGCAAGATGCTTGGCTGTGAGCTGAGAGCTAGACAGGGCTTAACCAGAGAAGGGGATCAAGTGAAATTTCTTTCATTTTTTTCATAGGAGAGACTTAAATACATTTACATGCTGGAAAGAACAAGAAACTAGAGATGGGGTGAGGAAAGAGAGAAGATATGCCCTAGAACACCTAAGTCTATGTATTTCCACTTTGAAAATACTGAGAATGGATAGTCATCATTTTCTTTGTTAGAATCTTCTACATGCCTTGGCTCTTTGCTTCAAGCCAAGTAATCCCTCTTCATTTAACCTTTCCACATAGGTCTCACTGTCCTGAACCATTTTGTGCTCTCCCGTGAATCTTCCCAGGTTTTCCAAATACCACTGCAGTTGTGTGCCCAGGGCTACTGCTGGGCAGTTTGAGGGAGCACACTGCCAATGGCAGAAGACCTTTCCCAGGTATATAGTCCATGTGGGCTGATATGACAAAATATCATAGGACTGAATGACTTACAAAGAACAGAATTTTTTTTTCTCACGGTTCTGGAGGCTGGGAAGTCCAAGGTCAAGACACCAGCAGATTTGGTGTCGAGGGAGGACCGGCTTCCTGGTTCACAGATGGTGACTTTCACTGTGTCCTCACTGTGGTGGGAAGGGCGAAAGAACTCCTCGAGCCTATTTTATAAGGACACTAATCCCATTTAGGAGGCCTGTGGCCTTGTGATCTAATCAACCCCCCCCAAAAGGTCCTGCCTTTAAATAACATCAATTTGGGGATTAGGACGTGACATATGAATTTTGGGAGGACACAAACATTCAAACCATAGCAACAGGCAAGGAACATGCCAGTAAAGAAAACAGAGAGTTCCGCAATTAATTAAGCTTTCAGAAGAATAAAATAGGATGCTTTCTTTCTTACCCCTCTAAAATAATTTTTGACTTTCCGAGCAAGGAAAATGTAATGATAGTATCAAAGGTATGGAAGACCTTTCACTAATCATTAACGTGAAAGTCCTTATAATCACATCCTAAGTACTCTTCTCACCTTTCCAATTTGTTTTTGCCCCCAATATTATCAGTTGATCCATGCTTCTTCTCTTATCTGAACACAGAGTTCTTCCTTACCCACAATGGAAATTAGAGCCAATTAATAGCTGTGCTCAAAATTTTCTTAATATTATCAGATGGAATTTAAAACCCAAGTTCAAAGTATTCATGTTTTATTATTCATAAATACACAGAAAAATGGAACACGATAGAAACTTCTCTACATCAGAGCTGATCTTGCAGCCCAGGCTCAACTCTCGGGACTCCATGGTTGAGTTAGGTTAACTAAGAACAAGAGTGGCTTTTGTGTTAAAGCAGATGAACTTTTTGGTTGAGATCATAGCACGCATTTTCCTTTCTGCTTATGGCATGTGAACAAGGAAGTCATAAAAGAGAGACAGCCAAGCACTGCCTTTCACAGGGTTAGGGGCAAACTTCCCTTGGATGGTATGGTATGAATGAACATTAATAACTAAGGATGGGTCTTACTAAGAAATTATCAACCCAGCTTTGGGCACCAGGATTCCCCCATGCTGATGCTCTGTGTGTGACATGGAAACCTACTGGATTAAGCAGTTATTCTGAGTGCATGTAGTATGTACTGATTGCGAGTGTTGGCAACAAAAGAACCCCAGTGAGAGCAGGAGGGAATAGAGGATTTCAGTGCTGATGGAGATTAAATCGCCTGAGAATGGCTTTGTATATTAACTTCAGGGAACTCAGGTCTTGCCTCCTAAAGAGTGACACCTGATGCCCAATTGTAGGGTAATAAATCTTCAGTAAACCACAGTTCTTAAGTAGGCTGCTTGGAAGGTGAGAAAAATTGCATCAAGCCCATAAATGCCTTCCTTTCTGGGGACTGAAATGCCATCTCTGGGCACTTACATTTACATGAATAGCGGATTTAACACTTGAGACAATTGAAGTTTAGTGAAATGATGAGTCCTTGGCCTTGTTGACAAAGCACCCTGCAAAGAGTACTATTGTGATCTGAGTTGTCAGCAGCAAAGGTAATGACATGATTAAAATCAAGTGGTGACCTGGAATTTCAGGCCTGGTCCCCAAAAAAAGAAATTTCTGATAGGCTTTTCCTTTTTTGGTGGGAAAGAGGAGAGAAAACTGGGAAAAGTACATTCAGATGTCAGCAGAAAGAGAGTTCCTGGTCACTTATTTCTTTAGTGTGTTAAAGGCTGAACAAATATTAGGAAGAAATGACATTATCAGCATCAATTAATATTTATAGATCATAGTAAAGAAGAGCTTACTTGACCTTCATCAATAATGATGACAGTTGTAAAAAGAGCTGTTGCCTTTCACGAACACAAATATACGATTGTAACACGGCGATTTTTTTCTGGCTCCTCTACAAGGAAGGGTGCTCCTGGGTGATGTATTTGCAGAGACTTCTTGCTCCCACTTCCTCATGCAGCTCTATATCCTGCATGGAAGGAAATACCTCTTCTTACCTGGAGTACAGAAAAGGAAGTCTTTCTTTCTTTTTTAAGAGCATCACAGGTAAAAACCTAATGTAGGAGCAAATCAGAGCCTGGCTAATCTTGCAGAAAGTTCAAATTCCCTGGAGAACATACTCTAAATTTTAAATTAGAAGTCATTTTGGGCTGGCCAAAGTAGCTCACACCTATAATCCCAGCACTTTGGGAAGCCAAGGCAGGAGGATCACTTGAGGCCAGGAGTTTGAGATTGCAGTGAGCTATGATGACACCACTGCACTCTAGCCCAGGAGACAGAGCAAGACCACCTTGTCTTAAAAAAAAAAAATTGTCTTAAAAATTTGCTGTAATAAGGAATACTGTATATTACTGTTTTAAATTTAACAATCTCTCAACCTGATCATTATGATGTGATTTCCTTAGAAATAGAATAGCCCTTAATATTATAGAGGAATAAGATGAATCTTGTAATTGTATCAGAAAAGTGAAACAAAAGCTGAACTCTTGTCACAATAATTTGATCATTCTTCACAGCCAGCTAAAAAACATCTGAGCAAAATATGATTTATTCACTTCAAGGTATTTTTTCCTGAATAATCCAGCTAACTACTGCATTTTCAGATTAATGTTGCATAGATACAGGCAATAGAGATATTTTTTACCTATGCTTAGAAAGGGTGAAGTATGTTGCAGTTACATAATACACTGATGCATGTTGTCATCTTACTGTTTTCAATAAGCATTTAATCATTCTTTCCAAAGGCCTCTTAACTCAGCTAGTTTTTCACAAAGTAATGAGTGCTTTATTCCTTGAAAAATATTTCTAAATAGCTATAGCACAATATAGTTACATAGTGTATCTATTATACTAGGAGTACATTTTGTTGTTAGGAGACTTTGAAAAGCATAAAGACTGTTCTGAAATTGAAATATTTCCCCCAGATGTTTGGTTGCCTAAGTGCAGGCTATATTAAGGAACAGAAGCAAAACAACTCTTGTGGTTTCACAAATGTCCTATCACAGCACAGATTCTTTTATAACCACTCTGAATAAAATTTAATTTGTTTCATCTGGTGAAGAGGTCATTTCTAGCTTCTGACCTGTATGAGTAAGAAAATCTGATCATCTGAATTGTATTTCATATTAAACTTGTACTTGGTTGGTAAAGCAAATTGTTGGTGTTTTCTGGTTAAGATTTTTTAAATATTCAGTCTAGTTAAAATAAGCTTGAATATTTTGATGTCGATTTGCATTTGTACTTTCTTTCAATGCATCTCTTTATAAATAAAGCTTCTCTGCCCCACCCCACCCTACCCCCATCTCTACAATTTGGCAACACTTCATTTTTAAGTCAAAGACTTAACTTTTAAAATGTAAATTTTTATTTAACAAGTCAAAGACTTGGCCTTAATATAAAGCCCATCCTAAGCTCTCTATTTCTTTCTAGGCTCATAATCCTAAATTTCCAGGAGGAATTACTTAGATATTCATTCTCCAAATGCCTGAAATTAGGAAGGAACTCTCTCTAATCTTTCATTATCTGTTTTCCATTCTGTGGTCACCTTCCTAGATGTTGCAATCTCAGTTTGAAAAATACTAATTTAAGATTTGTGAAGAGTGCCAATCTTCTAATTTTACATTAACCAAGACTATCTTTTTAGGATTATCAGGAACATTGGTCTCAATATGAAAGTGCAAAATCAAGCAATGTTCTAAAACATCAATCTTCTGAAACAGCTCATGGCCAGCAACCTTCCAGAAAACCCTCCAAGCCCAAGATTAGAAAACAGCATAAACGCCAGAGGGGCCTGAAGTCTTTCGTGACTGAAGAGGTGGTTGTCAGTCAAGAAAACCAGAATAACACTCCCAGAGAGCAGCAAAACCAAAATAAGCCTATTGATACTTCAATAAAGCACAAATCAATTGTGATTATAAATGCCTCTAAGAATGATGTACAAGACTCAAGTGCACTTAGGAGCCAGAATCCCAAAGTAACCTCCAATACATTTGTTCCACCAAAACAGGCTTTTGACAAGGTATTATATAAAAACTCTACTGGATATCACTCAGGGCTGAATGCTAATAGAGAAAGAGGACACAAAGACCAAGAAGAGAAAAGATTTTCCTATCAGCAGCTATACGGCAACACTCTTTCCAATATGGATTTGAACAACCTTAATGAACTTTCTAAGAGACAAGTGCTCCTGAGTCAGAAAAGCTCTCAGTCTGTCTATAACATCAATGTTCATGGACTAACCGAAAATAAGAAACAAATCAAACAGCCTTATACAGAGACAAAATATAAGAACTTAGAAATATTATGGTAAGAATGCCCTTTTCTCAGGTGATTTTCTAGAGGAGAAAGGGGAGAGGCTGCTGAAGACAGGAGAGGGAGGAGAAGAAGGGGAGTCCCTAGGGAAATGTCCAGGTGAGAGGAAAAGCCCCCCCAACTTCCGCAGCTCTGATTCCTGCCCAAAACAGTCCACTTTTAATGTATTTCTTTTCCTCTTCCCTGTCTCCTCTACTTTTTCACTGTAGTTAAACCAGAAGTTGGAGGGAGGGGAAAGGACAGAGGAACCCAGTCAAAAAATCTCAGTGTGTTTTGGGGATTGCAAGTGATGTTTGGAGGCAACAAATGATCTCTAACACTGTAATGGCCTATCCCGAGAAAATAATCTAAAATATAGAAAAATATCATCCTTTATAGAAATGACCTAAAAATCCAACAATAGGGAAATGGTTAGATAAATTATGATATTTAGTATCATGTAACCATTAAAAATTATAGAAATTCTTCTATAAAAAGAAAATAGTAACGTAACAACTCACACCTAAGGACTATGAGCTCTACCATGGTAAAATGTGCACAGGAGAAGAAAAATTCACCAAAATGTCAATAGTAGTTATCTCTGGCAAGACAGATTTGGGATTATTTTTAATTTCTTCTTTATATTTTTTTAATTATTCAAGTCCCATAAAATGTAGATGTACAACTTCTATAAATAGGAAAAAGAAATTTATTACTTCAGGAATCATTTCTTGATGTTATTCAATCTAACATTTTCTATATATCTGATGTGCTGAATATAATGCTAAAATGCTATAGAAGATACAAAAGAAGTATGATGCATGGGGCATCTTCAAAGAACTTACTTTCAAAGTAGGAGGACAATTATACACATATGAGTTGATCAGAAGGCATTTGAGTGCTACCCTTGGTTTTATGGAATGTACATTTAATAAGATTCAAAGGTAGCTTTCTAGAAGAGATAATGGCAGATAGTAGGTATCCTTGACTTTTTTCTGACTTCAGAAGAATTGCTTCCAACATTTTTACCATTAAAAATAATATATTTTTTAATTTTAATTTTCTTTTCATCTAAACTTCAAATGTATAGTCAAAAAAAATAATAGTTTTTGATACATAGAAAAATAGATAAGAAATTTCCTCCTAGTCCTCTTTACAAAGGACTTTTATCATAAATGGGTATTTAATTTTATCAAATACTTTTTCTATATCAATTGAAAAATGTTCTCCATTAATCCTCCATTAATCCCTTTAATAAGATAAAATACATTAACAGATTTTCTAATGTTACACAATCCTTTTATTACTAGGGTTAACCCAAACTGTCATATTGTATTTTTAATAAGTTGCTTGATTTGATTTGTTAACACTTTGTTTTGGATTTAACATTCACATGCAGGAAGTGAGGTTGGCTTATAGTTTTCCTATCTGTGCCTGGCTGTGTCTTGTTATCAAGATTATATCAGCCTTATAAAATTGAGTTGAGGACTATTTCTTCTATTCACATATTCTGAGACACTTGCTATATAATTGGAAGTATCTGTTACTTGAAGATTTGATAGAATTTTCCTGTAAAACTATTTGGGCCATGTGTGGTTTTTGTTTGGCTTTTTATGTTATTTGTAGGCAGATTTCAAACTCCTGATTCATTTATTATAATGGTTATAAGACTTTACAATCTTTTTATTTCCTCTCTAGTCAGTTTGATAAATTACATTTTTCTGAAAAACTTTCTACTTTTGCTATGTTTTAAAATGTATGATCATAAAACTTTTCATACTATTTACATAACTTTCATATTATTATTCAACCTCTACTATATTTTGTAATCATGTCCCATGTCCCTCTTTTCATTTTTTTTTTCTTAGACATAGAGTGTCAGTCTGTTGCCTAGGCTGGAGTACAGTGTTGCAATCCGTAGCTCATTGTAACCTTGAATTCCTAGGCTCAAGTAATCCTCCCTCCTCAGCCTGCCAAAGTGCTGAGATTACAGGTGTGAGACACTGCACCTACCCTCCTTCTTTTCATTTCTAATGTTATCTTTTCTTCTTTTTACTTTTTAAATTATTTTTTTTATTATTTTTTTAGACAGGGTCTTGCTCTGTCTCCAGGGCTAAGGTGCTGTGGCATCATCATAGCTCACAGCAACCTCAAACTTATGGGCTGGAGCAATCCTGCCTCAGCCTCTCAAGTAGCTGGGACTACGGGCTCAAGCCACCACACCTGGGTAATTTTTCTATTGTTTTGTAGAAACAGAGTTTCACTCTTGCTTAGGATGGTCTCAAACTCCTGAGCTCAAGCCATCCTCCTGCCTCAGCCTCCCACAGAGCTAGGATTGCAGGCATGAGCCACTGCACCATGCCTTAAATTAATTTTTCAACCAAAGTAATGCATGCACATATATTAAAAAGTCAAACATCACTTAAGCCTGTGACAGTACAGTATTTTCCTGCCCATCCCCCCTCATTCTTTCCAGTTGTCTATTCCCAAATGCTTGACTGTGAATAATATTTGCATTGGTAGAATAATGAAAACACTGAATATCAGCAATCCCTTTTGACTTTTTTATTTTTTTCCTCTGTCATTTGCATGTGTCCATAATTTACAGTTATGCTTATTATTGCTATATTTTGCTGCATCAATTTTAGATATTTCTATTGACTTGCTATTTTCATAGATGAGGATTTAATTTTCTTACATCACCATCAAATCTGCTTCCCCTCACCTATCCTCCAAAAATAGTTATGTTACAATTTTTGGTCAAGCCAATAGTCACCATTTTCATTATGCCAATGCATCTATAATTCATGGTCTAGCATTGTAAGAGTACCATGATTATACTTCACTTTTTCTTTTTTCCAAAAGTTAATAATTATCTTGGCTTTATTTTTAACTTTTGCTTCATTTTCTCTGTACATATAGCTGTTTCCAGACTTTCCAGTAGCCTCTCGGCACAAGCCTCCACAAAGACAAACCCGTCAGTTGATCTATCAGTTCTTTTTTCTTTCTTGGGGACAGTTTTTCCAGAGACCTTTCTTTTCTTTCTGTCACTAGACCTGCTACACAGCTGTCCTGCTGAGAATTCCCTTTGTCTTTTTACCGATCAGATTTTCTTTTTCAGTATCTCATGTTGTCCTTATTTTGTTAGAGCACATCTTCCAGTATTTTCTTCAGATTAGAGACATGGTATCATGGCAGAGGAGAGGGCAATGGACAGTCCTCAACATGCCAGTGTCTCATGCTGCTCTTCCTTTCCAGACTGCGTTCCTCTGTGACAAGTGTTCACATGATCCTTGCAGAACCTCCCTTCATTTCCTCATGGAGATTCTCTTCACTTTTCTCCTTCCTTGAGCCTCCTGTTTTCTCCAGCCTCTGTTTTTCTCTTAGTTCCCTCACGCATTTTGGTAGAGAACATCCTCCTTGGGAGGTAAATGTTTTGAGATCTTTCATGACTAAAATTGTCTTATTCTGCCCTCACCGCCATTGATAGTTTGGCAGAGTGTTGTAGAATTTGAGATTGTGAACCATTTTCTCTCAGAATTGTAGTCTTGCTTCCACTGGTGCTTTGAGAAATCTGAAGCCACCATATTCCTGATCCATTGTGCATGACCTGTTTATTTTTTCTCTGAAAACTGTAGGATCTTTTCTTTTTCTCTTATAAAATGAAATTTCATAATAATATGCCTTGGTATAGATCTGTTTCCATAGATTATGCTGGGCCCGTTTAACCCAGAAACTAGTGTCCTTTGGTTCTAAGAAAATTCCTTGAATCATCTCACGGGTAATTCTTTTCAGCTGTTTTCTTTCTAGAAACTCCTGTTATGCAGTTGTGTTCTTCCAGGACCATTCCTATGATTTTCTTCTCTCTCTTGTTCTTCATTTCTTTATAATTCTGTTCTACTGTCTAAAAGCGTTTTTCAATTCTAGCTTCCAACCTTTCAACTGTTATCATGTCTTTCAATTTCCAAGAGTATTTTTTGCTTTTGTTATAATAACATTTTCTGAATGTTCCTTTTTTTTTAATAGCTTCTTGTTTTTGTTCATCAATACAACAGTTTCTTCTCAACATCTTACATTCTCAACAAGGCACAATGGGCTGTGAGGGCCCTTGTGACAGAATTTTTAAGTGTTTTTAATTCCCTGCTTCATTTCTCTTTCCTCCAAGTTTTTGTTGATGATATTGTTTGTTTGTTTGTTTCTCTTCACCCATTTTGCTGTCTTTTGTATTAGGGCTTGTCTCAATGTCTGGCAATTTTTGATTATCTGCTTATAATTAAGTGTAAAGGACTGAAAAGCTTGTTGGAAACTCTGAGGCGACAATAGTTGTCGCCTCAGAGTTTCTGTGGAATGATCTGTGTGGGCTATGTGATAGGAAGCCCCTCCTGTCAGCTTTAGGTCTTTTATCTTGGAGTCAGAGTTATTATGCATGTCTGGCACTTCACAGGCAAGAGACTCATTTTTCCTTTTTCAGAAGGCAAATCCCCATGTGCTGTGGAGATGGGGAAGGGACAGTCGGACACATAGCTGAACAAAATGGGGAAGAAGATCTGGAGACTTGACTGTTTCTTAAACAGACCTTCAACCAATTCTTATTTAGAGTAATTCTCACATAGACTTTTCTCACCTCCTCCAGACTTACAGTGTATGAGCCTTTAAGGATTCTGCGGTGTAAACTAGGTTGCTTCTCAGCCTTAACCACTGTTAAGATAGAGTTTTAGTTCTGCTTTCTTTTCCTTTTGTCTCACTCGACTAGAGTGCCGTGGCCTAATCATAGCTCACAGCAACCTCAAACTCCTGGGCTCTAGCCATCACTCTGCCTCAGCCTCCCAAGTAGCTGGGACTACAGGCACGTGCCACCATGCCCGGCTAATTTTTCTATTTTTTTGTAGAGATGAGGTCTCGGTCTTTCTCATGCTGGTCTCGAACTCCTGGCCTGGAGCAATTCTGCCACCTCAGCCTCCCAGAGTGTCAGAATCACAGACGTGAGCCACGGTGCCCAGCCCTCGTTCTGCTTTCTTGAGCCTGCTAAAACAGTTACCACTCAACCATTTATTTGCTGCTTACAAAATTTTTGCTTTTTCCTGTCTCTTTTGTTTTCCATATCCTTGTGGGTTTGAGTCTCTTTAAAATGTCTTTACATAATTTTAATTTGCATTGGGTGTTAAATCACATATGTTTATTCTGCCATGTTTTTTCTACCAAATTTTCATTTTGAAGATGTTCACACCTAGCATTAATAAAAACTTTGGAGGAAAAAATCTACAATGAACAACTGTAGTCCTTTATCTATTTAGGTCATTAAATATGAAATGTCTGATTCCAAATCAAACGTGTAGTTTGTTATATCTCAAACAAGAAGCAGTATGATTAGTCAAAGTATGCACCTAAACTATCGACACCATTTTGCCATCTTAACAGTAGCTTGTTTATGCCAGCGGCAAAGAAGCCTAGAAAGCAAGTTGCAATGAAATTGCGAAAGGCGTTTTCCACAGCTTGTTGAGAATTGAATATTTTTCCTTGCAAGAAGCAGCCCAAAGCCTGGAAGAAGTAGTAGTCAGTTGGTGCAAGGTCTGGTGAATACAGTGGATGACAGAGTGTTTCCAAGTCTAACCTCCGTAGTTTGGGCGGCATTGTTTGTGCGACTTGTGGTCGAACGGTGTCTTGCAAGAGGATCGGCCTGTCTCTGTGAACCAATCTTAGCTGCTTAATCTCAAGCATCCTCATCATTTTGTTCAACTGGTTGTAGTAAACATCTGCTGTAATCGACTGACCAGGTTTCGTGAAGCTGTAGTGGATAATACCGGTGTTGGACCACCAAACAGACACCATTAGCTTTTCTTGATGAATATTCGGTTTGGGACCCTGTTTGGGCACTTCGTCTTTATCCAACCATTGTGCTGAACGCTTACAATTATCAAAAAGAATCCCTTTTTTATCACATGTAACATATGGTGTAGAAATGGTTCTCCTTTATTTTGTGACAGCAAAGAAAGGCAACCTTGGAGACGATTTCTCTTCTGACGCTCACTATATTCATGTGGAACCCATCTATCCAGCTTCTTTACCTTGCCCATTTGTTTCAAATGGTCCAGTATTGTTGGAATAGTAACGTCAAACCTTGCTGCTAATGAGATGGATTCGCTTCCACTACAACTTTCAGCTCGTCATTATCCACCTTGGTTTCAGGACACCCACGTGACTCATTTTCAAGATTAAAATCACCAGAATGGAACTTCTCAAACCATTGAAGTACTATTTGTTCATTAGCCACGTCCTTCCCAAACACTTCATTAATATTTCGAGCTGTGTGTGCTGCACTGGTTCCACAATGGAACTCATATTTGAAAATAACACAAATTTTTTACTTATCCATGGTTTCACAAAAATTGCTTTTAAAAAATTTTGAAAAATAGCCACAAGCCAAAACATGCATTTGAAAGATTGGGCATGTACCTTCACAATAAAAATAAAACAAGAAATGTCAAAGTGAAATGTCAGATATCAACCGTCAAACTTAGCACTTAAGGAAATTGGACATTTCATACTTAATAACCTTAAATAGATTCACCAGTTGCTAACATTTTGCTGAATTTTCTATTATTATCCATCGATCTATTATCCATTCATCTTTCTCTCTCTACCTACCTGTTTGCCAAACCATTTGAAATTAAGTTCAGACATCACAATATTTTATCTCTAAATACTTTAACATGCATCCCCTGAGAATAAGGACATTGTCCTACGTAACAATCATACCATTATCACATCTAAGAACATTAACATTAATTCACTATATCATATCAATACATATTTAAATTTTCTTAGTTGTCCCAAAAATGTCTTTTATGGCTGGGTTTTTGGTTTTTTTTAAATTCCTGATCCAGGATCCAATCAACGTTCATGTATTGCATTTGCTTTTTGTGTTTCCTTTTTTTTAAATCTAGAACAAATTCTTCAATCCCCACTTTTCATTGTTTTCTATAATAATGCCTTTTTTATCTGGTTGTTTTCTCATAGTAATATTTAGGTTAAACATTTTTGGCAAGAATATTGCTTAGGTGATTTGGTGTGGTTTTTATCGCATTATATCAAGAAGCACATGCTGTCAGGTTGTCATGTTATTGGTGATGCTGAGTTAGAACTCATGGTTAAGGAAGTGATTACCAGATTCCTGCACTGTAAAAGTACATTTTTCCTTTTTATTTATTTTTTCATTTTATTGTATATATTTGAGGTTAGCAACATAATGTTACATGATATATTCTTTTCTTTTAGGGACAGAGTCTTGCTCTGTCAGCCAGGCTGGTGTGCAGTGGTGCTATTAATAATCATAGCTCACTGCAGCCTCAAACTCATGGGCTCAAGCAATCCTCCAGCCTCAGCCTCCCACGTAGCTGGGACTATAGGCATAAACCACTACACTCAATTATTTTATTTTTTTTTTGGAGACAGAGTCTCACTCTGTTGCCCAGGCTAGAGTGCCATGGCATCAGCCTAGCTCACAGCAACCTCAGACTTCTGGGCTCAAGTGAACCTCCTGCCTCAGCCTCCCAAGTAGCTGGGACTACTGGCATGTGCCACAATGCCCAGCTAATTTTTTCTGTATATTTTTTTTAGATGTCCAGCTAATTTCTTTCTATTTTCAGTAGAGATGGGGTCTCACTCTTGCTCAGGCTGGTCTCAAACTCCTGAGCTCGAGCAATCCGCCCGCCTCGGCCTCCCATAGTTCTAGGATCACAGGCGTGAGCCACCACATAGAAATTCCTTTTTCAGAGTAGGAATCGATTCTGCCCTCCTGTTCTTACATTTACTTCCTTCCTTTGACATTCCTTTGGTTTACTTTTGGTGTTTTCCCCTTAACTTCTCTTTTAAATGTTTAGCTCATTATTTCTAAGTCTTTCTTCTTCTCCAATATACTTTTTATTTATATTTATTTATTTATTTATTTATTGCGACAGAGTCTCACTCTGTTGCCCAGGCTAGAGTGCTGTGGCGTCAGCCTAGCTCACAGCTACCTCAAACTCCTGGGTTCAAGCAATCCTTCTGCCTCAGCCTCCCAAGTAGCTGGGACTACAGGCATGTGCCACCATGCCCAGCTAATTTTTTCTATATATTTTTAGTTGGCCAATTAATTTCTTTCTATTTTTAATAGAGACACGGGACTCGCTCTTGCTCAGGCTGGTTTCAAACTCCTGACCTTGAGTGATCCTCCCACCTCGGCCTCCCAGGAATTCAACTTTTTGACAATATTATTTTTCTGTCTCCTGGCTTCTTTATTGCTTTGAAAAATCTTTTTGTCAATATAATTATCATTCCTTTTGTTTTTAATTTGTCTTTTTTTCCCTCTTACTGGTTTTTCAATTCTGTCCTCTGTTTTTGGTGTTCTGAAGTTTCCCTGTGATATGTCTAGATATGAACTTTTAAAATCTGCTTTAGACTCTTCCATAATTCCTAAATCTCAGGATTCACCTATTTCATAAATTCTGGGAAATTATCACCTATTTTCCTTTTGAATATCATGTTTCCCAAATTTGCTCCATTTTCTCCTCCAGGAATGCCAAATATATATGTATTGGATTCTTTCATTCTAGATTTTATGCCTTTTTAACTGTATTTGCTATGGTCCATCTTTTATCTCTTAGTGCTTCTTTCTGAAAAATCTCCTCAGATAAGTTTTCCAGTGCAATAACTTTCCCTTCAGCTGCATCCAATGTGCTCTTTAATGTATCTGTTGAGTTTTAAATGTCAATAATGATTATTTTTCACATCTAGAATTTCTGTTTGGTTCTGATTAAAATCTCTCTTCTTTTTTCAAAGTATAGCTTTTCAAAATATGTTTCTTAGGATTTTTATTTCTTCTTTTATGTCTTTAATCATTTTAAACATACTTTATGGGCCGGGCACAGTGGCTCACGCCTGTAATCCTAGCACTCTGGGAGGCTGAGTCAGGAGGATTGCTCCAGGTCAGGAGTTCAAAACCAGCCTGAGCAAGAACAAGATCCTGTCTCTACTATAAATAGAAAACAATTAATTTTCCAACTAATTTGACCAACTAATATATATAGAAAAAATTAGCCAGGCATAGTGGTACATGCCTATAGTCCCAGCTACTCGGGAGGCTGAGGCAGCAGGATTGCTTGAGTCCAGGAGTATGAGGCTGCTGTGAGCTAGCCTGATGCCACAGCACTCACTCTAGCCTGGGCAACAAAGTAAGACTCTGTCTCAAAAAGAAAAAAACAAAAACAAAATCATACTTTATGAATACTATCTAATATTCTATTACCTGAAGTTCTTAGAAGTCTATTACTGCTATTTGCATGTGTGTACATGTATGTATGCTGACTTTCATACTTGGTAGATTATTTCCTTTTATGTGCTAGGATTTTGCATTGCGAACTTATGTTTAGGTACCTTGTCTTTAGAAACCGAGGAAGGCTTGGGCCAGAATGTTTCCCTCCAAAGAAGTTTTTTTTGTTTTATTTTGTTTTTTTATAAAATTGTATTTCTTTTTTTTTTTTTTTTGAGACAGAGTCTGTCTCTTGCCTGGGCTAGAGTGTCGTGGCATCAGCCTAGCTCACAGCAACCTCAAACTCCTGGGCTCAAGCAATCCTTTTGCCTCAACCTCCCTGGTAGCTGGGACTACAGGCACGTGTCTGTGCCCGGCTGATTTTTTTCTATCTTTAGTTATTTGGCTAATTTCTTTCTATTTATAGTAGAGACGGGATCTCGCTCTTGGTTAGCCTGGTCTCAGGCTCCTGAGCTCAAGCAATCCTCCCACCTCAGCCTCCCAGAGTGCTAGGATTACAGGCATGAGCCACTGCCCCCAGCCCAGAGAAGTTTTATATTTGCTTGTGCCAGATACTACAGAAGTATATCTCATCCACAATCATTTTTATATTAATTTCTTGGTATTGGATTTCCATGATTATATGGGTAATATAAATTTGAACCACAAATATTGTCCCATAGAATTTCATATAAGTATTTTTTTCCAATTCAAAGCCCAGACCAAGAGAGATAGGCTTGCTTTACTGTTTCTCAAGGCTGATAAATGGGTTTTTAATTAACCCACCATTTTGTTGAGGATGTGGCCCTTCAAGAGTTACAGTTTTTATGCAGGGATCTTGGTCTGATTCCCTGCTTCCCATGGGGCCAAGATCTCACATGTCCTGTACCAGTGTTCACTGGTAAAACTCAAGTCCTTAGATCAAAAACTTCCACAAAGAAATCCATAGCTTCAGCTAATCCAAAATCTCCATGGTTTGAACTACCTTTTTGGTTTTGGTCCTTGGAGATTCCTGCCTCTCTTAGGAATTCCACTATGTATTTAAAGGATGTTTGTTTGATTTAATCCAACATTTCTAGATATTCTGTAGATATTTTAGAAGGTTTTTGACTTTTCGAAATGGTGTTTTTCCTATTCTGAATGCACTCAATCAAAGTTCTAAATAAGAGCAAGAAGGTCCTAAAGAAAAAAGAGGACGATTATTAAGAAAAATAAGAAATTAATGTATTCATGAAAAGATTAAGCTAAAGGTCATTGATTTGGGAGTGATAAATACATCAAATTAATAGTTCGTAAAGACTTTTACACTAAAGATCTTATGTATCTGGGTTTTATTAACAGATTTGTGCTTTTTTCGTTTTCATTAAGGAAATTCCATCCTGCCTCTGAGAGCCAGCCCGTCCGAGCTTCTCCAGAGTCGCGGCTCGCTCAGATAATGGAGCAGCACCAGCAAGCCCTGGTGCAGCTGACGGAGGTGCAGCCCAGCGCAGGGGCCTCGTCCAGCGTCACCCTTCCCCCTATACTGTCAAGGGTAGAAAGCGAATCCCAACTCAGTTCACAGAGAAGCCAAAGAAACAAAATGAAATTTAATCGTAGCAATTCTGAAGGTTATCTGTTTCAACTGGAAAAAGGAAAAAAACATAGGAAAAGGAGCGGCGTTAAGGTAATAAAAGCATCATTTTACCAAGTAACTTTTCAATTTTGATAAGACCGATGGACCTTGGTTTTCATTCCTCTAATTATGCCCCTGAAGTAGGGATGGCCGTTACTGTGCTGCTGCCACAGCAGGTGGCCCTGAGGACCAGACCGTCTTCACTCCAGCCCCTGCTGCTCCCTGGATTTCCCTCCCCTTCTTTCTAGACGTTGTTGCTGCCAGGGATGTCCATTCCAGCCTCCTTTTCGAGGCTGAGGCAGGAGGATCGCTCAAGGTCAGGAGTTCGAAACCGGCCTCCTTGTCGAGCCATCTCAGGGAAGGGTTTACATTTACAGAGAGTCAACAATCCTCCCTCATCCCTCAGCTTAAACTTCACTTTCTCAGAAAAACTTCCACTCCCCACCCCAAGCCCTACTCTAACCTGAGTCTCCCCAGGCACGTTCTCATGTCTGAAGTGAAGAGAAAGGGGTTGAGTGAGCGAAGCCCCCCATAGGAGGGTGAGAGAGGCATGGCTAGGCACAGGGAGAAAGTAGACAGACGCAGCAGAAGCCTCTGCCAGGGCTCTCAGGGTTCTGAGGTCGGGATGGCCCTTCAAAGGCAAGTGGCCTAGGCTTTTGTCCCCCCACACCAGCCATTGGGCAATGACTGCCCTGGGGATGGGTGGTGACTGGGCACAACAGCTCCATTGGCTGAAGGCAGTTTGGGGGTAGGGACTCATCTGTGAGCCACAGACAGACAGCACTCCCAGGGCTGGTGGAGTGAGCGCCTCAGTCCAGAAGGGCATCCTCCCTAAGGCATTGTTGGAGGATTGAAGAAGATCATTCTTTAGTCCAATTCAGTAGATATTTGTTGAATTCCTACTAGGAGCTTTGTAGGTGCTGGGATGTAAAGATGAATGAGCCATGGCCCTTCCCCGGAGAAGCTTACACTTACATGAAACTGGGGAAGACCAATATCATGTGAACGCTTCAGTATAATGTATCAAGCCAAAAACAGAAAAAAGAAAAGCAAAGAAAGTAGGCATGCATGAGGAGCACAGAGGAATATAAAAAAGAACACATATCCTAACCCAGGAGCCAAACAAAACTTCAGGAGAGAATTTCGAGCTGAGTCTTCAAAGATGGTAGAGAGTAGGCAAAGAAGAAAGATGGAAACAGCATTTCAGGCAGGGGGACAGCCTGAGTAAAAGTTCAGAAGCCGTGACAACATGATACCCACTGGGAAGGGAAGCATTTTGTGTCATGTGACTGAACCTGGAAAGCATGGAGTGTTGAGAGGTGTGAACAGAGCTGTAGGGAGGGGCTAGGTCTTATCAGATCTTGTTTTCTATTCAAAGAAGGACTTTATTCTGTAGGCCAGAGGGGAGCCATTGAAGAATTCTGAGCAGGGGCAGATTTGTATTTTAGAAAGGCCATTCTGGCTGCTGCGTGTGGGCAAGACATCAAAGTTACAGGACTGTGAAGTCAGGGGACCCTTACATGGAGCCCTTAGAGAAAAGAAAACGAGTAGCCTAAAGGAGAATCTGGCCTAGAACAGGCTTCAGGTGACATTAAAGAGAAGAAAAGGAGGAAGGCTTGAGGCTGAGCTATGACCCCAGCCCACTTCTGCAGCTCCCGCCTGGGAGCCCCTCTGTGAACCCCAGGCGTTCTGCTCATTCCCAACCCTAGAGTCCTTACCACAGCTCCTTCACAGACCCCTCGTCCCCAAGGGCTCTCTGAACTCCTCATTCTAACTATACTCCTTTGCATCATCCCTTCTGCTGGGTCCCCAATCCCTGCCCAGGCCGTGGGAACTGCTACTAGCGGCTTGGAGCTGGGAGAATCCTTGGTTCCACTGTAAGGAAGGAGGAATGTGTTTCTTGAATCCAGGTAACTTCTTTTTTCTATCGAAGCATCACCATATGGTAGCTAGGCTTTAACATACTATTAGACTTTTTTCAAGTATTTCAAAAATCAAATAGATGTTGTAAACTAGACTAGGAAACTGGACGTCACACATACTATTGTTTTATAGGAACCTGTATTCAGAGCTTTGGAAGCTCCGAACTCATTCTCAAGGTGAGGACAGCCTGTTCACGCTGGAGTTTATAGATCGTCAGGGCCTAAAAAATAGCTCAAACACACTACCTCAGAAGGGAACTTTCTGGGTTAGGGTTCTTGCCAACTATGGATTGTTGTTGAAAAAGCAAGCTTTTAACTCAATACTTGGTCAGCAGAGATTAGTGTAAGTCATGGACTCAGTCATTCCTGGGTTCTCATCTCACCTCTGTCACCTGGTACCTCTGTGACTTGGGCAAATTCTTAATTCACCTGAGCCCCTGTTTCCTCATAGGCACAGTTAGAATTATTCTTGCTTTTTGTAGATTTTGTGTGATATCAAATGAAATTATGTATTAAAATCCTCTGGGAGGCTGAGGCGGGCGGATCGCTCAAGGTCAGGAGTTCGAAACCAGCCTGAGCAAGAGTGAGACCCCCGTCTCTTCTGAAAATAGAAAAAAATTAATTGGACAACTAAAAATATATAGAAAAAATTAGCCGGGCATGGTGGCGCATGACTGTAGTCCCAGCTACTTGGGAGGCTGAGGCAGGAGGATCACTTGAGCCCAGGAGTTTGAGGTTGCTGTGAGCTAGGCTGACACCACGGTACTCACTCTAGCCTGGGCAACAGAGTGAGACTCTGTGTCAAAAAAAAAAAAAAGAAAGAAAGAAAGAAAGAAATCTTAGCTTAGTCTCTAGCAAAGAATACACATCAAGTAAATGTGTTTCCTTTTCCTTCTTTCTTTTAGTAATTTGAATGTATGTTTTACTGAGAAAAGTAGAGGAAAGTTCTCCAGCAACGGTGTGCATCACCAGAAATCTAAGAGCATGGGCAGGTAGGGAAGAGGAAGGAGAATTTCAGTTACTGCATCCCCAACCCTCTTTCCAGCTGGGAAGACCCCTCCCCTTCCTGCTGTCCATCGGGAATGTCACAATCCACACGTATCCATTTTCCACTCCAACACCTTCAGCCCACATCTGACCAATACACAGAAGCACTCTTTGTCCTTTAAGCTATTCCAGAGGCTAAAATGAGTCATTTGTATAGGACAGCAGGTAGCCGGGGCCCCAGACAGAGGGGATCATTATCCAGGTCGTGCCCATTTGCTGGTCACATCAAATCTTGTGGTTTCCAAGGGAATCGCCCTCAATCACATCAGAAATTTGAGGATTTGTAAAGATAATAGGCCCAAGCATCCTTCCTCTTCTCCTGGCAGTTCTGTTGTGACCCATTTGTGAATACCAGGCATTGTCCATACCGTTAAACCCAGACGTCAGACAGTGAGAGATTAACATAGTGCAAGGGATGACAAAAGTATAAAAACATCTGTTGCAACCCACTGCAAAATAACTGCTTAAGGAGCTCTCTGACAGCTGACTGTGTTGAGCTGAAGTAATTAACTCATGTGTTTGTTGTCACAGACAATCTGGGCATTGCCGCTTGACTGCGTCTAAGAAGAGGTTTATTTGGATTAAGTTTAGCAACTGCAGAGCAAATTTCCTTCACTTGCTGTTCCCCAGTATTGAAGGCATTGTTTCTCCTCCTGTTTTTTCAGTAACTTTCTCACACTTACACCTCTGAGGAATTTTCTGGAGAATAGCTCCACAGTGTCCACCACAGCAGGGTACAGCATTTCAGAGCTGGAGCCGGTCCTCAGAGGACAGTCAATGTCATTTCCAAGTTAGGCACACTGTGTCCCAACTTTATGATAAAAAATCCTTCTGGCTTGAGAAGAATTGTCATTGATTACTGATAAAACCTTCCATCGGCAAAGTCCTGTGCCATCGCCTGCTAAAGCGACCAACTGTGAACACCGGAGCAAGGGGTGGGTCTGGTCTTAACAAGCCTCAGGTAGTGCCAAGGTCTCTGCACATCAGCTCGTGTGTGTGATGCAAAGACCAGCAGCAAATCCCATCGGGGATGTGTGGAGAGCACGTCTGTATTTTCCAATTTGTCCCCCTGTGTTTGGAGACTTAACAAGACTATCATTGTTGATTTACTTTTTTTTTTTTCTTTTGGCATTGTGCTACTGTGACCTTTTAGTTTTGTAACAGCCAAAGAGAAGTAAGTCAAAGTAAATTCTGGGGATTATTTTCCTACAAAAGACTTCTGAAGAGACAGAAAGTAGATTAGTGGTTGCCTAGGGCTGGGGGTGGAAGGGGGAAAGGGACCGACTGCTAATGGGGACAGAGTTTCTTTTTAGGGTGATGAAAATGTCCTAAAATTGGATTGTGGTGATGTTTCCACAATTTCGTGAATATACCAAAAACCAGTGAACTGTACAGCTTCGAGCAGGTGAATTTTATGGTATGTGAGTCATATCTCAATAAAGCTGCGAGAAAGACTTCTGATGGAGAGAGATCAAACGGAACTGCAGTGTTGAGAACACATCAAGATTACTTGCGCCAAACTGAAGTAAATCCAGGATTTTTCATTGCCAGTCACCCAGAACAAACTCCGTTAGGAGCCATCACTATCCCTTGGGAAATGTCCCTTTGCCGTAAGCGCTTCATCCTATAAAGGGATCAACAGCACTTGCAGTTGGCCCCTCTGGGCCACACTCTGTCCCTTCATGTCGCTATGTGATGCTAGACCCTCAGCTCTGTTTTTCTGTGATCGCTAAGACATCTTTTGGAGGCGACAGTGAGAGCAGTGACCAGAGGGCAGTGGGCGATTATTCATGCCTCACAATATGTCTTTTGTGAGTCAGTGGCATGATTAAAAGTTAAGCCGCTTCAGACTAAGGATGTGATTTGTGGGCACTGATCATTTCTTTCTCATCATCTTTGGACAAATTGGATTTATGGCTTGGATATGAGCGGGGGCTTTTTTTCCCTTCCTTTTCATTATTGGTTTTCTTTGGCAAATAGTAATTCAGTGATTACACTACAATGATACAGATGGCATGCATGAAAGAAAGAACAAATTTGCAATTGCGAAGTGTAAGTCATCTGAGTTCATTCACCTATCAAAAATTAGTAAAGGTTTTAAAATGTGATAATTCCCAGTGTAATCAAGGTTTGGACAAAAAGAGCAATCTTGTTGCTCCATTGCTAATGCAAGTGTTAATTGATGGCCTTAAAGATGTTCATTTTGTCTCAATAATTCTACTGCTGTTAACTTATCTCAAAGAAATAATCAGAGTAGCCCACAAACAATGCTTACCCTAGGTGATCTCAAATGTTCAACATTTAGAGGATTAGCTACACAATCCAGCTATAACTAGACAATAGAATGATATGCACAAAAACCACATTTTTGAAAAATATTTAGTGACAAGGAAATACAGTGTAATGCTAAAGTGCTTAGTGGAAAAAATAATTTGTAGCATGGACAATTTTACAAAAGTATGAACAGATAAAATGAATGGGAAGCAGCTATAGTCTTGCTGGGTAATGACTTCTGTTTTCTTAAAGGGGATTTGTGATCTTGAAATGCCCTTCAGTGAACAATATGTCTTCCATATACTTTAACGTTATTAATTTTTTAATGATTTTAGTCCAAAGACTTCCTGAAGAAAAAATCTCTCACATTTTAGAATTAGATGCACTGAAAGAGTTTTAGCCATAACTGTTCACATTCTAATGGAGCAAATTCTATTAGAATAGAACTTCTAATCCTTGCAATGCAGCAGTGTTGCCTATATGGCACATGATATTGGCCCTTATGAATGACAACACTGAAGCACTGAGATGTTAGAAACACTGGCTTCAGCTGCAAGTGACAGAATTACTATTTGCAGCAATTTCCAAAATATGAGTTCATTCTTCTTACATGCAATTAATGGTCAATGGTTGCTGGCACTGGTGGTTCCACAGCTCAAAACATCAGAACTTTACCTCTGAGGAAGAGACAATTAAAAAAAAAATCAGAGCCAGTATTTTTTCCTGGCTACAAAATTGCTGCTGTAGCTGCAGCTTCAGCTCTAGGAATCACATCCATATCTGAGGCAAGAAAAAAGAGAAGGAAGAGGCAAGGACCCATGCCAGCCTGAATAAAAGCTTTTCAAGTATCTACAATGGCATTCAAATATTTGGCGTTCAAATATCTATAGTGGGAAGTGACAGTGGAGAAGCTAATTGGGATGACTCTAGGTAGTCAATAGACCATTATGAGTAGGACATGTTTTGTAATGGTTGATACAATGTATATACACAGTTTCATTTTTAAGATTGAGTAGTTACATGCAGTAATTATATCTAATATGATGAAATGTCCTGTTTTAAGTCCTGGATTATCTCTGCTCAATCTATCTTAGAAAAGGACAAATTAGGCCAGGGACAGTAGCTCACACCTGTAATCCCAGCAGTTTGGGAGGCTGAAGTAGGAGAATCACTTGAGCCCAGGAGTTCAAGATCATCCTGGGCAACATAGTGAGACCCCATCTTTACACACACAAAAAATGGTAAAAAATAAAATAAGCCAGGTGTGGAGGCATGCACCTGTAGACTAGCTGCTCAGGAGGCTGAGGTGGGAGGACCATTTGAGCCCAGGAGTTCAAGGTTACAGTGAGCTATGAGTGCACCACTGTATTCTCTAGCCTGGGCGACAGAGCAAGACCCTGTCTCAAAAAAGAAAGAAAGGGACAAATTGGATGTATATCTTAGGACTTAATTAACAGGAGCTTCCAAAATTCATAAAAATCCTGTGCCTTGTCATGAACATACAGACAGGTAGTATCATCCATAGTTAGTACACAACAACTGCCTCTTCGGTGTGGCTAGTTCTTCTCCACTTTATATGTAAGCTTAGATACACTAAGATAATTTTGCCATCTGAACCTTCTCTCTTGTATTGTCTGTCCTGTCCTTCCCAGAAAGGAAACCCAATTAATTAACAAACTGGAAGTAAAAAGGATTTGGTTTCCCAACAAGGTGAAGTTGCAAGTCTAAACTTCAGTTTTGACTTTGAAAGCAGCAGTTTGGGGACTGTCTTAAAGCTCTCCCATGTCAGATGTATGCCCTTCAAAATATCCAAAATCACACTGACCTAACAGAATGTGTTTCTTAGTGGGTCTTGCCAAGACTCTTAGATACTCTCTTTTGAATATTATAAATGGATTATACTTGTTTTTCCTTTAAAATCATCTTCCCCACCCCCAATCAATCAATCGATAGCAAAATTTTAAAGCTACTTTCGTTTCTCTTATGTGACATCTCTAATGGACAATGCCATGACATAGTTGGACAAGGGACTCTCTTTCTGAAGCACTGGGCCTCTCTGATGCACTCAGATTGCTTCTTCCAGGAAAGTCATTTGGTTCAGCGAACTGTCCAGCAGCAGCGGCAAAGTGGTGATACGTATGTTATGTGAAATATCTTAATAACAAAACAGCACATCACTAGCTTGAACATTTTTATTTATAATTTTCAAAATTTCAATTTTCTTTATTGCAGAAGTGGAAAAGTCAAAACGTGTTAGCTAACCAGCTACAAATCACCAAACAGATTATCATGGATGACTACCGTTAAAATGGAAGAGTTGTCAGGAAATGCACCCATTCCCCAGCAGTGCGCGCAGGCTTCCATGCTTCACTTTCCTTCTTACCTTACGCGCCTGTGACAACCTGGGGGAGACACACACGTCCTTAAAAGAAACTGTTTCTCTGGTTGTATTTTTTAGAGTTCCAAGCTGAAAGGGTATCAGAAAAGAGACGTGAAGCTTGGTGGCCTCGGACCTGACTTTGAGTCCATCAGAGACAAAGTGAGTGAAATGTGCCTCTAGTGTTTCCAGGCCCATCTGTTAATATTTTAGCAAACTGTATAAGGATGCACCCCAAGAATTCAGCTCTAATTCAAATGCCTCACTCTGAATAGAGACTCTTTTGAAATAGCATTGGTAATAGAGACCCGCACCCTCCTTTTACCATAAAATACAAATGCTCAGCCTATGTTGTCATATGTGTCCATCTTTGAGTCAGTTCCAAAGGCCTGCACAGAAAAGCGGAACACATGGCCATGAAAAGAGATGTGTATGTTATGTGGTTGTTGGTCTTTCCCGATAGAGTTATGTTGATAATTTTGAAGAGTGGCTACAAAGACACTTAGGGTAAGAGTTTTTCAGCCCCTGAAAAGTGCATCCACTTTATTCTCTTTCCTCTAGTGAAAGGAGATCTTCATTTAATGTGTTTTAACTGCAGTTGCACTCAAGGCATAACAAGAGAGTATAGTTCAAAGTTGGAAGCAAAAATGAAAATAAATTGGGTAAATGCAACAAAGAAGGGTCTAAATGTGATTTAGCCACTGTTAAGGGACCACTGGGCGTGCGACTGCAGTGATGTTCCTCCTCACAGAGAGACTGTTTTGAAAAGAAACATTAACTTAACCATTCCACTGCTGTCACCTTACAAGAGAGGTAATCGTTTTTCCACCGTGCTGCTGATACAATACGCCCCGCCCAGCTCACGAAAACCAGTGTGACTTTAAATAGAGAGCAGAGAGGACTAGCATGAGCTGTCATTCATCATAACTTTGTTGCTCTGAACAGATGCAAAAATTAATGCAGCAAAAGGAATACGCAAGACAAGTTAAGGAGTACAACATGAAGACACTATCTGTTCTGTCAAAACCACAAACAGCAAAAATCGAAAATAAATCTTCCATCCCCCGGCAGAAGGTAAGAAATTCACATCAAGGCATTTATATTTTCGATCAGAATTAAAATGAAATTTCATTGCCTCCTAACTTAAAAAAGAATCCCCCATGTTTGGGGAGCACAGGTGTTTTAGCTACTGCCATTCCTGCAGTGACCACCACCCATAGATATGGACGCAACGGTGACACACACGCAATGCTGTGAGGCTGGCCTTTTTCTTTTCCCCAAAGTTTATTATCTCCACATCTTTTCTTCCAAGTATAGTATTTTAAGTTTGTCACACATAAAAGTTTAATAAGGGAGTTTCTGAGAAGAAACTAGCAATCCCAATTAACTATCAGTTTCATTCTGTATCATTAAATAAATTTTTTAAGAAAAGTACTGTGGGCCAGGCGTGATGGCTCACGCCTATAATCCTAGTACTCTGGGAAGCCAAGGCGGGTGGATAGCTCGAGGTCAGGAATTCGAAACCAGCCTGAGCGAGACTCCGTCTCTACTAAAACTAGAAAGAAATTACTTGACCAACTAAAAATATATATACAAAAAATTAGCTGGGCATGGTGGCACATGCCTGTAGTCTCAGCTACTCGGGAGGCTGAGGCAGGAGGATTGCTTGAGCTCAGGAGTTTGAGGTTGCTGTGAGCTAGGCTGATGCCACGGCACTCACTCTAGCCTGGGCAACAAACTGAGACTCTGTCTCATAAAAAAAAAAAAAAAAAAGAAAAGAAAAGAAAAGTACTGTTGTCTTGCTGTTCATAGGTCAAAGAAAGAGCCTTCCTTGTTTCTTTCAAGTTCATTCCCCTACACTTTTCCATAGGGATCATAATATATATAGGTCCCTCTAGTGAAGAAAAATGATTTCATGAAATACAGAATGTTCTCCCTCTCAGATGGCATCCAACCATCAGTAATCATGTCAATGAAGGATGTACTGTGGAGACACAGAGCTTTGCAATGCAACTCTCTGCCTCAATTGATCTGTCCAACCCCAGTAAGGACATGGGACCCTTTGCATGAGGAACAAGTGATCCTTTGGTACCTCTAGGAATTTGTACTTTGTGTTCTCTTTCACAGACCATCATTTTTCTGTTTATTGCCTTTCTTCCTCATACCTTGACGACCTCAATCCACTTGATTGAGTTTCCATGGTGCCACTTTTTCTTTTTTCTCTGACCCATTATTTTTTCATGAATAGCTTCAAGGCAACAAATCTATAATTTGAAATTCCTAAAGAATTCACCTACGTACACTGAAAAGTCTAGATTTTCTTTCTGTTTTAGATGTTTTTCCCCTTACAGGACCTAAGGTATACTATCCATTCCCATTTCAGCTATCAATAAACTCTTATTAAAATACGAAACTGATATAAAGGCAAATTTAGAAAACATATTTAGTGATCTCATTTTTATTATAATGCCTTTCAGAACTGACATCACTAAAAGAAAAAAAAAGACTGCACTCTTTCAGCATGTAGGTTTCTATAGATATAATAAAGAAATAAATTTCAGCCTCTAATACTGTCCAGAGCTTAGGAGCAAGAATAGCTGGTGTAATAATGGGGGCTCAATTTATATCAACTGCAGTGATGTCGCTGGCCTCAAGCTATGACAAGTCCTCTTTGGATAGAAAGGTCTGTTAATATCTCCATAAATAGATGTTTGGCTTTGATAAAACTGCCAGAAACTAGATTAAATGTACAAACAATCTATTTCCAAAGACTTGAAAGAAACTCAGTTTTATAAATAAAACATCCAAAGGACACAACTGTAAGTATGTGTCCTTCAACTCTTTCCCCACCCCACCCCACCCTTGCCATAACACATTATTTTCGAACTCCTGACCTCAAGCACTCCTGACCTCGAGCAATCTGCCCGCCTCGGCCTCCCAGAGTGCTAGGATTACAGGCATGAGCCACCGCGCCCGGCCATCATAACACATTATTTTGTGGCTAAATTATTTTGTTTAAACTGTGCATTATATTGCATTATTTGCATTTTCCATTGATCTCCATTTTCACCCATGTTTTAGTAAGTTATTATAGCGATAGTCTCCATTTGTATTATAAATAAACATTTCCTAAGACTAGATGTAATTTAAGGAATCTGGGCTCACTTCTCATTTGAAATAATATGTCATCTTTATGCTTTTAGGCTTTGGAATATGCTAAGACCATTCCAAAACCCAAACCATCAAATCTCACTGATCGAGCATCAAAGGAAAAAAAAAATCCAACTTATGCTGGAAAAGAAGAAGGTTTACCTGACATCTCACTGCTGGAAATACTGCAGAGCAGACACGAAAGGGAAAAACAGGCTGTGGCTGCTTTCAAAGTCCTTCACATTGTATAGACAACCTTAGGTAGGAGACCAAAAGCACTCCAGGAATGGACATGAAAAAAAGAAACTCCATCCAACCTGTCTGCATTGGGAGTGATGACCTGTCATTCCTATCAGTATCATCTAACTGCAGTCCACGTTTGCTTTTTGCAGGATTTAAAATACGGGCCCAATCAGATTTTAGTGCCATATTTTACTTTCTGGGAAGAAAAAAAGTTGTAATTATTTATTTTCAAATCAATTAGAATTTGGGCTTGAATAAGAACTAGAGAATAAAGCCTTTGGTTTTATATTGGATCTTTTGATTTCTTAAACTATCTTTACCTTCCCTTAGCATAATGAAAATCTTGAAATTACCCAGAAATGAATTTATCTACTTGTGTTTCTCTTTTACTTTCTTAATAAGGAAAAAAACAAAGTATAAACACTTTAGTTTCTCCTAAAATGAACTCATTTGGACTAATCACCAGTAAATTTCGAGACAACACTTCAAAAAATTACTAAAATCTCTACGTTTAGCAAAGGGTTTCCATATAAAATTGAATAAAATGAAGGTACATCTGATGAACCTACTCAGATAGAATAAATCCCAATGTTGTCCTAACATCATTAAGACATTAATTAGAAATCCTCTAAGAAGTCCAGAAATGCCCAAGTTAGGCAACTTTGAGAGACATTCTTTATCAAAGCTACTTACTCCAAGTATATAAATTTGTGCATCTTGCCATCACAAATATTTTTAAATGTTGTCAAATGTGTGTTTTCACACCCAAAAAAATAATATTAGATAAGACAGTGGCCAGGCACTGTGGCTCATGCCTGTAATCCCAACAACTTGAGAGTCTTAGGCAGAAATATTGCTTGAGGCCAGGAGTTTGAGACCAGCCTGGGCAACACAGCAAGACCTTGTCTCTACAAAAAAATTTAAAAATTAGCAGAGCATGGTGGGGCATGCCTGTAGTCCCAGCTAGTTGGAAGGCTAAGATAGGAGGATCCCTTCAGGCCAAGAATTCAAGGTTACAATGAGCTATGATGATGCCACTGCATTCTAGTCTGGGCAACAGAGTGAGACCCTGGCTCAAAACAAAAATTAATAATAGTAATACTAGATAAGACAAAAACATTCTATGGTTTACTACTGATTGTGACTATTAATAAATATTGTTTAATTTTTTTATCTTTTGAAACATAAAAATTCCCTGTCTTAAAATAATGATTGGAGGATTTAATTTTTACTTCCTTCTTTATATTAGATGGGCATTGCATTCTTAGATGAGCCTATCTAGAAAAGGCTATTCTTAACACCAATTTGGGACAAATCTGTTTATCTATACATGTTGCATAAGGATTAGCTTTGGAGATTTACTCCTATGTTCTATATATTTTACATATACCATGGTGTCATATAAAAACTGCATATACGTAACTTTCTCTTAAAACTGGAAGCAGTTAGAATTGGGAGTCTGGAAAGATAACAAGTGTCTGAAAATAAATAGAAAACTGGCAAATATGTTTCACTGGTATTTGGAAAATATATACGAGGCATTAGTTAAAAAAAAAAAAATCACAGGTCACATTGCTCCTAAAATATATTTGTAAAAGAAGAGGCTCCTTCAGGACACATGGTGAAGACATTTCTAGAAACATGAGATAGAATGAATAACCTTCATTAATTTTTTCCCAAATGGCCTTAAATTTAAACTTAAATGCACATAGAGACATTTCTCATATTTTCATATTAAAGGAACAGGGTAAATTTTTTAAATATTCCATTTCTATGAAAGTACCTTTTTTTTTTTTTGAGACAGAGTCTTGCTTTGTTGCTCAGGCTAGAGTGAATGCCGTGGCGTCAGCCTTGCTCACAGCAACCTCAGACTCCTGGGCTCAAGCGATACTACTGCCTCAACCTCCCAAGTAGCTGGGTCTACAGGCATGCGCCACCATGCCTGGCTAATTTTTTCTATATATATTAGTTGGCCAATTAATTTCTTTCTATTTATAGTAGAGATGGGGTCTCACTCTTGCTCAGGCTGGTCTCGAACTCCTGACCTTGAGCAATCCGCCCACCTCGGCCTCCCAGAGTGCTAGGATTACAGGTGTGAGCCACCACGTCCGGCCTTATTAGAATATCTTAAAAGAATTTAGAGCTTGGAAAGAATTTATCTTGTTCCACTACCAATTTTTCAGAAGAGGAAATGGAAGTCAAGAAAGGATAAAGTGACTCTGAAGTCCATCGGCCCTACTGAAGAGTAATGGGAGAGTAGCCAGGTCTGAATCAATCCCCTGGCCTTCAACACCAAGAATAGACTGAGTATTTGTCTGTGGAAGGAGGTTGTTCTTGTTTCTTTCTGTGGGCAAGGAGCATGCAGTTACTATGAGTTTCAAGTTTGGAACTGAATTTCCATCAAGTTCACCTTTTATAAATATGCATTACTATGTACCTAACAATTTTTTAACATGTACAATCTGGCAACTTCTTCACTACATTGCTAAAGTTGTAGTAGCAACTATGAACTTAGATGTTGACCAATAAAAAAGGCACTATTCTTTTTTCCAGAACATTTCAAAACCTTTGCAACTGTTTTTCTATTGATATTAGCCTGAGCATTATTAAATCCTTCAAACATTTTCCCACATATTGTCAAGAGCCCACACTTAGCTGAAGCCGGCTAGGCGAAGGGTTAAGTGATAAGCCGAAGGTAAGTCCTTACCATCCAGGACATAAGAATCTAGAACCTCAGAATGCTTTATATAGTGCTAAGTGGCATCTAAAATGACTTTGACTAAAGAAATAAAATGTATTGGCTGAAAGTTTGTGGTTCAAATCAAAGAATGGACCAAAATGGCCATTCATTTGACCCCAAGTCATCTCACAATAGTAAGATAGAGCAGAATGTCATTAACCTACCATGATACTAAGACGGGGTGGGTGGCGGGTGGTGGGGAAGAAACAGTGAATGACAAACACTTTTTTGCTTCTTTAGAGTAAATTATACCAATGACAACAATATTGATCTTTTATGGGCCCAAGTTGATCAGTGATCAATTTTATAGTATTTCTGCTTCAAATACCCAAGAAGTAAAAACAATCTGCCTATTAGAAAACAAGGAACTTCAAATTTGAATGATGTAATGATGGAGGGCTTGCGTTTGACCAGATGTTATATACATGCCATTGAAAGACATAGTACCTACACTGCCTGATCTCTATGAGCTGGTGCAAATAAAGGACCTTTAAACCATGTATTCTCTCTTATTACAGCCTCTTTTTTATTGTGTTTGTCCATCTTGAGTTTCCAACATGAGCATCCTCTTAAATGGATCTTTTTTACAAGTAGCTGAATTTAATGACAGCTGTCTTCATGATATTGTTTTGTATAGTAGGGAGTCTCTTGGGAGGTATCCAGAAACCAAGTCAAGAAAAGACAATATTGAGAAACAAAATAAAAGGTAAGCCTAGCAAAGGCACTGATGCCTAATCGTTCCAATCGGGGCCTTATTATTGGTTAATGAATCATTGTCAAAACATCACAGCAAGCATGAACGTGCACAGTCTAGTCTATAGTGAGAAAATGACTCTTCATCCCAACAGTTATTAACTGGGAGTTGTTTGAAAACACGTCCAGTAATTATAACAACACAGGAGCTAATTGAGAACTTTGAGTTGATAGCAAATGGCTTACAATAGCAGACTAGATCAACTCAGGGGGATTCTTTTTTAATTACTTATTGAAAAATAGCAGAAAATGAATTGAAGTTTAGCTAATTCCCTGCCAAGATGTTCTTCAAAACATATATATTACCATCCTATTAGAAGTAACATTTAAAAACGTAAAGTTCTTAAGGAAAAATCAGGGTTGCTGTCCTGAATATGCCTTCTTTTTTAAGATTATGTTTTCCTCTTAGAGAAATAATAAGACTTGAATAATACAAATTTCACCCAGCTGTCAAGTATTCATAGGATGACTACAGGACTTCTCCTCCCTAATGCTAACCACGTTTTCATAATTTCTGTTCCCAATGGGTAAAAACAGAGAGACAGAAAGATACAGAAACACTCCACTTGCCTCTTTAGTTGTTTTCTCAGTAAGGAAAGGATTTAAAATGGCAACACCAAGTGAGATTTGTTAATGACTGTGGATTTCGCTTATCCATAGTACTCTCTCTCCCTGTAACAATGATTTCAAGAATTTGTCTATGTTGGCAGACAAAATAATATCTCTATACTAAAGGCAAAATAAAGGCAAGATATGTATTCTAATAAAAATTATATTTAGATATTTATTCTACTTTTTAAAATACACTGAAGTAGGATCTCAGAGTAGCTGAAAATCAGATACTCAAACCTGTCCCCTCACCCCACTGCCTTCTAGACTAGTACAGTATTTGTTGCCACTCTCCCTGTAGCTTCGTTAAGCAAAACCACACATCTTTCTCACAAAGAGACTGATAAAACATAAAATGTTCCAATTTCCTAAGCAAATTTACCTGGCCGGTAAAAAACAAAAGGTTTTGGATGGCAGACTTTTCATTTATTTATGCATGCACTCATTCATTCATTCATTCATTCATTCATCTCATTCCCTAAATTACTCCCCAGTCCAAAATATTCCCATTTTTCATGTATGGTTACTTAATTTTGGCTCAGTAAAATAACTGGAAAGCTGAGACCTTTCCAAAATATTATGAAAACAACACAATGCCGGATACAATAAGAGGCAAAATGAATAGATTTTTCAGCTCTCTCTAGCCCTCAACAGAGGGGCTCTTTGGAAAATATGAAGAGACTAAGAAAAACTTTGGTGAACAGGGTTTATCTCCCTTGCTGCCTCTCCACTGCCTTTTCATTTCCCCCTTGCAAACCTGGATAGTGTAAGTAATTAATTTTCAATAAGTCGAATAAATGGCCTTCCGCTATTAAATAGCTCTAACAGGTTGAGAGGATTACAATGATGTGAGCATTCCAGGCAACTGTATTTAGTGAAATTTCTGATAAGATTTCAAAAATACCCTTTACTGAATTGGCAGATTGTAGAGACCAGCCCTGATACTGGGGCTGCCAAACTGGCTTCTCAGGGTACTCTCTGTCACCAGGGTGTCGAGCTTTCGAAAGAGATATTTAAGTAATAGGTATCCCTAGGGTGCCAATGTACCACTAGGAGAAATAACTGTCAGAAATTTAAAACCCAGAAAGTCTGATCGGCCACCCTTTGGGAAGCTGTCAACACAGAGGTAGCAAGTTGAGAACATACCGAATAAAACCAATGAAGATCTCTACAATGTACTCTTTCCTCAATGGCAAATCATCTCCCAAATTAATCTTACACTTTCTTTTTTTTTTTCACAATCAAACAACTATGAAAATCACTGTCAGGAAGCCTGCTTGGCCCCGTCTCATATCATATCGTGACCCTGTCACCTGGCAGCGATGTCTTTTCCCATTTTCCCTGCTTCCACACAATGGTGACACTTTGAAGTAGTGCTGATGAGGTCCCTAAATTTGTTGTCTCTACTTAAAATTGATAATCTCCTATGATACAAACCTCAAGCACCTATTTTTAATGAAACCTTCAGATGAATATCAAAGAACTATTTAACCATGCCTAATATTTTAATTAGATTATATTCTCAATTTAACCCATTAAACCTCCTTTGATGATCCCCATATTTAGTGTTTAGCCTCAGATGCACGAGGTAATGAATACTGGACCTTTGGATTTAATGAGAATTTCGGCTCTTCCAGCCTGCGCCTCTTTGTATACCTTTTATTTTGCTGGGCATAGAATTCAGTTAATTGAAGGAGTCTCTTACCATCACACATTAAGGAGGATAAATTAGCATCCCTATTCTGATTGGAAAATGCAAGCAGACAGTTTTGCTTTGATCTGAGCAGTGAGCTGCAGAAGGCAGCCGCCCTATGAAAATGAGCTGATGGCCCTTCTTCTCAGGGCAAAATGCAGACGCGTCCATGTGTCACAAAACACTTAATGTCTTAATTGATCACCTCCCAATTCTCCCTGTCCTGTTTGCATCATTCTCTTTAGAAGCTTGTATACGCAGTATGTCTGTGTGTGTCTATGTGTGTGTTTGCATCTCTGCCTCGCTTACCCTGTGTACCCTTCCTGTTTCTCTCCTCTCCTGTCGGTTAGGGACCTAGGTTTGAAATTAATCTGAGACCAAGGAACGTGAAATAACATAAATTCCCTCACCTTGAAATTTCTGAGACTATCTTGTAGAACTATCCAGGACCTTCCACGGACAAAGATTCCGAGGGGCTTACCCTAACTTCCAATGCTCTCAATCTGGTAGACCCCAAGCCATTGGTACTGTATCACTTAATATGAGGTATATTGGGCCATTCTGTGCTTTGGCAAGGAAAAAAAATGAGCCTTTTAATCTGTTCTAGTGATAATGCAATGCTGGACCTCAACAATTCAGTTACATAAAAGAAATATCAAGATAAAAGATCAACACCTCGATCACTCAGTGTAAAAACCAAAATAAAATGACATTCAATTCAAATCCTAAGGGTGCAGTGGCTCACACCTGTAACCCTAGCACTCTGGGATGCTGAGGTGGGAAAATCGCCTGAAGTCAGGAGTTTGAGACCAGCCTGAGCAAGAGAGAGACCCTGTCTCTACAAAAAATAGAAAAATTAGCCGGGCATGGTGGCGCACTCCTGTAGTTACAGCTATGGGAAGCTGAGGCAAGAGGATCACTACTGCACTCCAGGGGGGGTGACAGAGTCTCAAAAAAAAAAAAAAAAAAAAAAAGAAAGAAAGAAAGAAAAGAAAAGAAAATTAAAATCGTGACGCTTCTGGATCAATATAGTAGACTGAATGCACACACGCAAACACACATACATGCACGTGCACATCCACTTCACTACCTCAATAAGTCCTCACTAACATCACAGTAAAAGGCTTTAAAAAGCCTAAACAATATAAGAACAGAGAGAACAGGAGGAAGGAAAATAGTAACAACATTTTGGAAACTGGAAAGCATACGAATGAGCTGTTTAAAAAAACTTGTCAGACTCCCAAAATACTAAATTCTAAGCTAGCGCAAAAGAAAGCCAAAAATCCATCTGACCTGCAAAATGCTCAGGAATTGGTGGTGCTGGTCAGCTCTGGAAGTAAGAGTGAATGGAAACGAGGGGGCTAAATGAAGGGTGACTGGATGAAAGCCTGCAAAGTCACTCCCGTTTCCACGCAGACAAGCGCATCCCTCCGCGGCCCAGTGTCTCTGGAGTGAGGGACAACCGGCTCTGTGGAGGCAGCGGCAGGTGGATCCTTTGAGCTCAGGAGTTCGAGACCAGCCTGAGCAAGAGCAAGACCCCCATCTCTACTAAAAGAAACAAATTATTTGGACAGCTAAAAATATATAGAAAAAATGAGCCGGGCATGGTGGCGCATGCCTGTAGTCCTAGCTTCTTGGGAGGCTGAGGCATGAGGATCACTTGAGCCCAGGAGTTTGAGGTTGCTGTGAGCTAGGCTGACGCTATGGCACTCCAGCCCAAGCAACAAAGTGAGACTCTGTCTCAAAAAAAGAAAAAAAAAAAAAGAAGTTTGGCAGAAAGATGAAAAACTTGAAAGTAAGATTAGACGATAACATTGAGGAATTTTCTAAGAAATCAGAGAAAAAAGGCAAAGAGATAAAAAAAAATAGGAGAGAAAAGATAAGAAATTTAAAGGATAAATCCAGGGGTAAAAATTCAAATAATAGGAGTTCTATAAAAAGCAAACATATTACAGAAAAAAAGGGATAGAAATCAAAAAATTAATTCAACAAAATTCCCCATTGCCGAAAAAAGTGAATTTTAAGACTGAAGTGCCTATTGGGTATCCAGAACAATGGATGAACTAGACCTAAAACAAGGCACGTAATTATAAAATTTTAGTACACTGCCTACATAAATGAATAAATAAAACAGGATACACAAAGAATCAAGAAGTAGCTTTAGACTTTACCACAGCAACTGGAAGTTAAAAATCAGTGGAGTAATATATTCTAAATTATTCAAAAATTATTTTCAATGTAGACTTCTATGCTAATAAAGTATGAGACTAGAATAAAGATATTTTTAGACAAGGATGATCTCAAAACATTTAACCCTCATGCACCAATTCTCAAAAAACTTCACTAAACTGGGCTCCACCAAAATGAGAGGGTAAACCACGAAAGAAGGTGTGGAAAACAAGAGTAAAATAAAATGAGAAGAATCCCTGGAATAATGGAGAAGAGAAACCCACTGACATAGAATCTAGAGTGGAACAGTTCGGAAGGCTCTGGGAGAGATTTGTATAGGAAAACGAAATGTTAGGAACATGTGACTATCATAGGAGTGGGATATAGACAAATGGTGAAAGAGTTTGGGATTAAATTAGTCATAAGTACATTTAAAATGTAAGAATAATAAAATAAGACAAGTATTAATTTCCAGGAAAACAAGAAGTGTTGCAAAAAAGTAGTTGATCACCTAGCTTAGCTGAGAATCGCATATACATATCACAACCATGATCTAAACCGAATTGCCATATTGGGAACAGCAATAGAGAAGGTGCATATATGTGGTGGGAGTATGGGGGGAAACGTGAAATTTTCAACTTTTATACTGTGAAGTACTAGGTAATTCCTGAAATAGAAATATCAAAAAGCAGCAATTCAGTCAAATGACTTAGAAACATGGAGATAAATGCCAAAATTGTCAGCAAAAATTGGAAAGTGGTTACCTCTGTAGTGAAGTAAGTGAGGAAGGGATCATGAGACTGCTCTTTTTAAAAATAATCCTCAGGCCTGTAATCCTAGCTCTCTGGGATGCCGAGGCCAGCGGATTGCTCGAGGTCAGGAATTCAAAACCAGCCTGAGCAAGAGTGAGACCCCGTCTCTACAATAAATAGAAAGAAATTAATTGGCCAACTAACATATATAGGAAAAATTAGCCGGGCATGGTGGCGCATGCCTGTAGTCCCAGCTACTCGGGAGGCTGAGGCAGGAGGATTGCTTGAGCCCAGGAGTTTGAGGTTGCTGTGAGCTAGGCTGACACCACGGCACTCACTCTAGCCTGGGCAACAAAGCGAGACTCTGTCTCAAAAAATAATAATAATAATAATCCTCAGAGAAATATTTGACTCTCTTAACAATGTGCCTGTGTAAATAATAAAATCCTTTTTTTTTTTTTTTTTTTTTAGTTTTTGTAGAGATGGGGTTTTTCTATGTTGCCCAGGCTGTTCTCAAACTACTGGCCTCAAGTGATCCTCCTGCCTTGGCCTCCCAAAGTGCTAGGATTACAGGCATGAGCCACCATGCTTGGCCAAACCCCTGATCTTTAAAATTAAAAAGAGAGAATTTAGGAATTGAAGAAGAAAAAAATAGATGGAAAAAAAGAGCAGGGCAAGTGTAAAGTATTAGTTTTTTGCTCTCATCTTGTAAAGTATTCCCATTTGAAACTCAAGATAAGGAGCTACCCCTATATCCCCATTCCCATGGCTTTCCCCAGCTTTTTTCCCATGCCAAGTCAAGTACTGAGGAATAAAGACTATTTGACCGTTCTTTAACTGTCTGCTAGATTACTAGCAAGTAACACTTAACTTCTCCATTATCTGTTACCATGGAGGCTAGGGAGAGAATGGATGTTAAAAATGTTCAACTTGTCCCCAAAGATTATATTAGTCAATATTTTTAAACAACTCTGCTACTTATTCTTGTCCTAAAGATATATTCATCAAGTGTGCCTTTTTTCAAGTTAAAAAATTCCCTTAAAAGCTTCAGAAAAAGCTTGGCGCAGTAGCTCACACCTATAATCCCAGCACATTGGGAGGCCTAGATTACTTGGGCCCAGGAGTTCAAGACCAGGCCAAGCAACATAGCAAGTCTCCCATCTCTACAAAAAATTTAGAAATTGGCTGTGCATGGTGGCGGGCATCTGTAGTCCTAGTTACTCAGAATTCGAGGTTGCAGTGAGCTATGATCATGCCACTGCACTTTAGCCTGGGCAACAGAGTGAGACACTGGCTCTAAAAAAATGAACAAAAAATTTTAATAAAAAAAATAAAAAGTTTCAGAAGGAAGCTTAAATGGTAGATTTCCCCTAGTAGATTCCATACTAGAATCATAGTCAATTCTTTGTCACTTAAGAGAGTTCCCATGAATTTGAATTCTAGTTTCCCTCCTTCCATAGCATTGTCTCTCTCACCAAATAGGATAACAGAAACCCTGGGACTGGATGAAGGTGGGGCTAGGTAAGGCGTGGGGGAAGGAGTGGTCTAATGAAACATCCTCAATGAAGGCTCTGGATCCTGTGTCATTCAGAGCTTACAAGTCCTCTCTTAGCCCAAAAAGACAATGACAGACAAAGAGAAAATATGATGAAGTTATTACAAAAACAAAATTCCTTTGAAAGAGACATGATAATCCCTTTGTAATGACGTGATGAGGCACAAGCCTAATATCTTTTAGTTAACCATGTTGTAACAGTTGTCATTCGATGAAGTTCAACCAAGGACTTTGTTTATCAGTGGTATGTTCATATCCATATCGTAATTCATTATCTTCCTCTAGCTCGTTTCATCCAAGATCTCACAGTAGGTACTTTCATAGCTTTTATCTCACATTCCCTCACCATGCTTAACTGATTTATAGGGCACTCACCTCATTTTTCAGATGACAAGTAAGAGAAATGATGTCACCATTCACAAAAGTAAGATTAGAATTTAAGCCTCTAAACCAAGACATCTCTGATACTAAATCAGATGTGGCTCCCTAATGCCATAAAGAGAATAATAAGAGAAGGCTCGTGGTATTGTGAATAAAATCATGGAGGAAAGACTATTGGTGTACACACTGGGAATTCTGAGAAGGAAAGAGCAAATATAATGGAAAGGAAACGTGTCATTGGGAGGAGGGGGCATTACAACCAGAAAATACAATGGAGAGAAAACATGAGAACCATTTCGAATTTTCATCTCACTCCTAAATATTTGTTGGAATTCTCTGACCTCTACATGTATTTATTCTGTAACTCACCCAAACTAATAGGCTGTATGACATTGGATAAGTCAGTCTCTCTCTCAGTTGACTCTTCTGTAATTAAAAGAGATTAGGTCAAAATTTTTAGAATAAAGGAATGTAGAAACTTGAGATGGCTTAGATATCGTCCTTTTGGATATAAGAACATCTTCTAAAACATCCCAGCAAGTGGTTATTCAACCTTGGCTTGAATGAAAACAGAGTTAGGAGATTTAGTACCTTTAGGAGAGCCCATTCAAGTTGCAGATTGCTGTTAATGAGAAGTTTTTCCGAAAGTTCATCTAAGATTTTACTAGATAACTTCCAGCTACAATTTTTTTTAACTGTGACATTCAAAATTGCTATGAAAATCTTCTCTGTGTGCTACAACGACAACAGCCCCACCATCACTCTTCTCACAACATGAGTTACTTGTAAGGTATGAAAATTAAAATTGGCTTCTACTCAATTCTGCCACTATGTGACACTGACAAAACACCCACTATATCTGGGCCTTAATTTTTCTCCAACCTATAAAAAGAAGGGTTCAAATTTTGTCAAATGTCTCTTCTTTTTTTTTTTTTTTGAGACAGAGTCTCACTTTATTGCCCAGGCTAGAGTGAGTGCCGTGGCATCAGCCTAGCTCACAGCAACCTCAAACTCCTGGGCTCAAGCAATCCTACTGCCTCAGCCTCCCAAGTAGCTGGGACTACAGGCATGTGCCACCATGCCCGGCTAATTTTTTTTCTATATATATTAGTTGGCCAATTAATTTCTTTCTATTTATAGTAGAGATGGGGTCTCGCTCTTGCTCAGGCTGGTCTCGAACTCCTGAGCTCAAATGATCCGCCCACCTCGGCCTCCCAGAGAGCTAGGATTACAGGCGTGAGCCACCGCGCGCCCGGCCTCTCTTCTTACACTGACAGTTTTTCCCTGCCTATATCTTTGTCCTTAACTTAGTGGAACATAACTTTGTTTTCACTTACTTTCTAGAGTGAGGGGCTGAGACTTCTTTAATAAAGAAATATCTTTTTCTTCTCTTTCTTGTTTCTCTTAATTCTTCTAATAGCTATGGATATATCTGTTTCAATTAGAATATATGAACTGAAATCTTAGCGAGATAACGATTTTAATAACTTGGAGTTTATAGTTTCGTACCTACCAAAAAAAAGATAGAATATGAGAGTATTCACAGTTAGAAAGACCCATACAATATATCTAGCCCAACCTCTCCTTAATGTAGAAAACCATAATAAAGAATCCCTTATGTTTTGCCTTCCAGTCTCTGCTTAAACTTTTCTAGTGAAAAGATGCTCAGTGTTTTGTAGACTTAGCCTGTTTGCTGTATAGCCCAGTACCTGACCTATAGGAGCCACTCAAATGCCATTCCAAAATCTGCTTCCCTGGAATCACCCACTGGTTCTGGTTCTGATAGCTTTAGCATGGCAGAATAGATACACCCCTTGATAATGAATAGCCTCATAACCATTTAAATACAACTACCAGAGCTAACCTCCTCCCCACTCCCCAAAGCTTTGCTCCCCCAAGCTAAAAGGCTCACACTCCTTTGTTTTTTCCACACCCTTTACCATGTAGGTTCCTGCATACTGAATGAATTTTAGCTTGTCAACATCCTCTTTAAAATGCGATGCCAAAAATACAACATAGATATAATACATAAAATATTTCAATTTGCTCATTATTTTGCATATATATTGAGCCCAATTCAGGAAGACTAGGGAGTCACTGCTTCAACTAAATACATTTATTGCACAATTCTCTTAGCACCAAAAAGCATTCTGTGCCTTCACATCTATAGCTCTCTAATTATCATATACATGGATGGAAGCCAGTACTCTATCTTTCGAAGCAGTGTCATGGATTCCAATTAAGTATTTTTTAGTGCTACTGTCAGCTAATATAGGGCTGGATGGTGTACTGTCTATTTTTCATGTCCTATATGAGAAACAATATTATCAAGAGTCCTTCTCTGAGAATCTATGAAATAAAGTCCATCAGAAACAGAGCATTAAGAACAAATATGAAACAAAGTACTTATTATATTTGGGGTTAGATCTGGGATGACTTGCCCACCTTGACTATTTTGAGATGTTCTTGCTTCTTCAGAAGTATGTTTGCTTTCCTTAATATATCATAATGAACATAGTTTGTCAGATTTTCACCACCAAGTGAAACTGAGTTGAAGCAAAAACCCAGGCTATTCAGACAAAATACCTTTCAGCCTATGGAAGCCTTGATCACTATTAAAAACCAAAACCAAAAATTGTTGTCATGTTACAAATTGAGACTAAATTCTATCTATCCTCTACCACCATCACTAATTCACTGTATAAAAATAAAAATAAAGATTAAAAAAAAAGAAACTAGGAGAGTTTTGCTACCGGATTGTTTGCCACCAATTTCAAGGACTTTTTTGATGAGAAAACTGTCCCATAGTCATTGTGCCTGCTGCCACAATTCTGAGCCCTTCTCTTTCCATCTAATCCAACAAGAAATAGGGAGGACCAGGATAAGAGGGAATGAGCATCTACCAATGTTTACTGCTCATGAATCAAAGACCCAGCTATTCCCAGGGCTCCAGAACTCACCCTACCTTCAGTCAAAGCAGAGCTGTGCTTATGCCAACAGCTTTCCTATTTACCTGCTTTTTCAAGACAAAAAGGTCATGAAATGCACAGAATCTGCTTCTCTTAGATTCAGAATAAGCCCTGGCATCTTGCTGTGAAGGCAAGAGGAGAAAAACATAAATGCTTGATACTTTTGAGTTTGTGTTCACCATCTAATTTAAACACACACACACACATACACACTTTCCCCCAAATACACAGTATTTCTACTCACTTTAAAGATTCTTCCCAAATCTAATTTAGTAGTTGTTCTTCCTGGGATTAGAAGAATTCCATTTTTCCCTTGGCTCCACAATCTTGTATAATAGAGTATCTACTTTCCCTTCCAGCTCACCAGGAACATTCTCATTCACAAGTCACTTCTTTTTCTCTAACCAAGTCTTTTGTCTCATTAAAGCATTTGCCATAAACTTCTGCCTTAAAACAGTACTGCCATTATCTGAACAGGGAAGGAAGGAAGAAATATGAGCCTAGATTTCCTTTTAATAGCCACAATCTATACAATCTAAGGAAACTAGAGTGGTGTTCTTATAAAGTAATAGAGGCAAAATACCAACCAATGCATTCTTACCAGAAAAAATTATATACTGCATAGGAAAAGAAGTGAACAAGGAGTCAGAAAATATATTTTTTGTACTTTGGCTGTTAGCTAGCCTTGACTTCATGGGTAAATCATGCAATCTTGCCAAGCCTTGATTTCCTCATCTATGAAAGGGAAAAATAATTCTTGTCATCTATGACTCACAGGATCATTGACTGATTACAAAGCACTTTGGAAAATCCAAAAGGCTAGACAATGCCTGTGTTTTAAAAGCAATAGTTTTGTCTCCTAAATGATGCCGATTGGATAAAGCTCTGGCTCTGACACACATCTTTGCCTCAGGTAATGTTTCCCCAACAAGCCTATTGCAGGAAAAAAAAAATGCCCATTGCTACATTCAGAGAATCATAGAAGCTAGACCTATAAGGACCTTCGGGATTTATCCCCTTATTGGAGAAATAAGAAAATAAAAATTAAATGTAACCTAAGCTCACACCACTGTGGTTTATATAATTATTATTAATCATTAGAACCCCAGGGCCAGGATTCCACCCAGCAGTACTCTATTCACTGTTTCCTAGCCTCTCTGGGCTCACTTACCTAAAGACACCACCAGAAGTGAAAGGAGGATCGGAAGCTGAGGTCGCCTCTGGCACGGCTGCTATATTTGCTAAGTGTACTGGGTACGTAGGATCGTCACGGGATTCGTTACTATAATTTTAAACTCCAAATATCGGGAGATCTCTGTTCCTTCACCATTTCAGAGCCACGGAATACCATTTGGGGCGACCTTTTCCATGTAAGTGGAACTCAAGACCATTAATCAAACGATTAGAAACAGAAAAATTGGAGTGAGGGAAACAGGAATGTATTAATGAAAGGTTATTAGCCAAATTCATTTCCACCGGGAATAGGAAACTGCCTAGCGCGGAGGGGAGGGGCGTGCGCGTGGGAGGACGCGGTAACAAACAATTCCCGGAAAGGTGTGAGCAGTCCCAGTTTTGCCCCAGAGCCTTTTATTGTCTAAAGAGACCTCCTGGTGGAAAAGGAGAGGGGTAACGCGCAAAGCCAATCAGAGCCCTCCCCCCGTCCCCCCATCCCCCGCCGCCGCATCTAGTCCCCAAACAGGTGCACGCCGGAAACCCCGTTACGCTAAAACTCCACTTTCCCTGAAATGCGCTGAGGATGAGCGTTTCCACGCACAACCCGAGGAAAACTCACTTTTTAAATATCGGTACCCTGTGGGGCGTGGAAGAGTTTCGGGACAAGAGTGCAACAAGTTCGGGAAGCAGAAATTGCCCTGGGGTTTCCTCTGCCCTCGTGGCCCGCCGGGCACGGGCGCCGCTGGGCGCGCGGAAGGGAGCGCGTAAAGGGCGTCCGCGCCTGCGGGCCCCAAGCTCAGGAAGCGTGCGGGGAGCAGGACCGCGAGCTCTGGATGAGGACACAGGTGGGAGGAGACGGAAGCGCCGCCCAGAAACGAGGGAGTCGCCTTGGTACTTGAGTCAGAGACGGGGCGCGGGGAGTGGGGGGCGGAAGCGAGTGGGAGGTTAGTGACCAGCGGCGCACGAGTCTGTCCTGGCCCCGGGCTTTCGAAAGATCACGCTATGGCTCTGCCTGGATCCCTGCAGAGCGCGGAAGCCCCCAGACACTTGGTCCCTTGCCTGTAGCCAATCCGACTGCCCAGGGAAGGGCAAAAGGTCCGCGTGGAGAGGCCGCAAAATCCGAATAACGGAGCTGGGGGCAAGTGGCTGAGAGACGAGAGAGGAGCGGGTCTGTGATCGCGGCGGAGAAAAATGTCCCCCACCGAACACAGAGCCGAGAGCCCAATTTTCAGTTTGGGATGCGGTGCTGGCCTGGTCCCCGCCGCTGACCATGCCGGACGCGGGAATGAGCGAACCCAGGCGCACACTCTCCCTTGGCGGGGACCGGGCGGCGGCAGGGAGGGCAGGTGCCGCGCTGGCTCCGCGCTGGCTCCGCGCCGCCGGAGGTCGACGGTGGGGTTTGTCTTCCAGGGGCCGATTTCCGAGGCCCGCCGCGGGGCTGGAGTGCGAGTCTTCCGGTCCGGGAGAGAACCGCGCCGGCCCCGCGGCCCCTCCCCGCCAACCCTCCCCAGCCTGGCGGCTCAGAGCACGTGCGGCCGGGAGCCGAGCTCGCCCTCGTCCCCGATGTCCACCTCGTCCTCTGGCTCGGCGAGCACGAAGGGGCCGGCGGGCAGGCTCAGCCGAGCCTCGGCGGCGGCGGCCTCTGGGCCGCGCGGGCTGCCCTCGGGGCTCTCGGGCCCGTCTGGCGCTTTCGGCTCGTCTTGACTTTTCCGCAGCTGCTTTTTATGCTTCATCCGCCTGTTCTGGAACCACGTTTTCACCTGATTGCGGGGAGACAGAAATAAAATCGTGTCATTCCTCCAGATCCGAGCGACGGCTGGGGTTCAGGGAAATGGGCCGCAATCCATTACCGAAGAGCTGTGACAGCCCCAACTCTCACAAATAGGTTGAATGAGAATCACACATCCCGGGGCTCCCAGGGGTAACTGTCCCAAAATAACGATGGGGATCAAAATGGTGTGGTTAGTAATTGCCAGTGCTGTCATTAATTAGAATCACTAATAGTAAGTGCTGCGTGGAGGAGCCTCTTTTACTCTCAACTTAGGTTCCTCTGTTGGGTTAGCTAGTACCTGATCCAGCAAGACTCCTGGACAGAAAGATGAGGGTTGAACTTGCTGGTTCTCCTTGGAGGAAAAAAAAAAAAAAAAAAAATCAGACCCAGACCTGGCAAGTCTAGTGATTTCACAGCAAATCGCCTTTCTGGGTACAGAGAACACGAGGGAGGAGGAGTAGAAGAAGGGGTTTTGAGGTTGCAGGTGAACAGCCCCTGGGGGAAGATGAAAACAGTTCCTCCACTCAGGACAGCGGGCTAGGGAGGGGACTTGAACCATAGCGTATGGGGGGGCGGAGGTGCATACGAAGATTTGCTTCTGCGAGATTGAAATAAGAAAAAAAGAAATCTCCTGTGTGGGCTTCTCTCAGGACAAGCACCCATGGAATTATTATCATTTTACCTCTGACTCTGTTATGTCCTTGGCCTGTGGGGAGTAAGGAAGGCAAGGAAATAAGTTCCTAACTGGAGGTGAGCATCAAAATCACCGGAGGAGTTTTTCCTTCATGTCCAGAGCCCCGCTCCATTAATTCTGCGTGGGTAAATCTGACATGAGGTTGGGATATCGGTACCTTTACTAGGGATCCTGGGGAAAGCCTAGAATAAGGGGGAGCGTGCTGGTCGTGCCTACTTAAAGACCTGCGCCATGGGTCCCGAGGGTATTAAGAGTTGCGGGGAGGGAAGAACCAAGCAGAGGTCGAGGCTGCCCTCTCCTTCCGCGCACCTGCGTCTCGGACAGGCTGAGGGCCGTGGCCAGCTCCACCCGCTCCGGCGTGGACAGGTAGCGCTGGATCTCGAACCTCTTCTCCAGGCCGGAGAGCTGCGAGTCAGAGAAAACCGTGCGAGCTTTGCGGCGGCGGCAGTGCTTCCCCGGCAGCTCCGCGTGCTGCGGGTGCGGGAACAGCGCGGGGACCGGCATCCCTGCGGAGAGAAGAGCGACCAGGTGGGCAGACCCCGCTTCACCCGGGAACAACCTCCGCCTGCTCCCATCTCCTGGTACCCAGCGCCTCCCTCCGCCTCTTGCCTCCACCAGTCTCCTGCTCGCCCCAAAGTCCCTCAAGCCCTTCTCCCAGGAATCCCAGGACAGGGGGTGGAAGAGCAGCAAGAACGGCGCTTGGAGATCTTTATCTGGAAGGCCATCTAGAAACACAAACAATAAACAGTAAATGAAACGGGAAGAAAATGGGAAAATAGATCCGAGGGCCTTTTGAAATGTCTTCCTGGAAAGGCTTCCGTAGGATCTGTTGCGCCTGGAGAAGTTTTCTTGCAAATGTCAGATGTTCCAGGAGCTGTCCTGCCCCCAGCCCCCACTGTATCCTCCCAGACCCTTGATACTCAGTGCGGTTCTGGGGCTAGTAGAAGAGCAGATATCTTGCCTCCCAACCTCACTAAGAAAACACTTTTTTCTCTCGAGCTACCCTCGTCCTCTTGCAACCAAAAGGGACAGAGCGAAACTCTCTTATCCAGAGAAGCTGCAGAGCGAGGACAGAGGAGCAATTCCCGCCTCTCACGTTTCCTAGTCAGCTTCAGGGCCACTCTGGGGACCCGCTCTGTAATGTGGTCCTTGTTCTTTTTCTCATTCTTTCCCTCGGACTCCAAGCCCAGCAAAGCAGAAGGGTTGAAGCGCTTTTCCCTGGCCAGGTCAGGGGAAACGTCTCATCCTTCCTGGTCCTTGCGGGCTTTATTCGGCGTCTGAGACGCACAAAGCACACAGAAGCTGGCACACACAGTATCTGCCAATTCCAACGGGGAAACACACACACACACCCCACACGTTCGGGTACGGCCGGCTTTGGCCACTACTCTGCGGAGGGAGCACCGTTGCAGCCAAGAATATCTTGCCGCCAGCGGAGCGGTGAAGCCGGCTTGGTAACTGCCTCTCCAACCCAGTGCCTCGGAGTCTGGGTTTCACTGATTCACCAACACTCTTAGCTTTTGTTCTGGATTCCAGCGCCCACACTTCACAAACTCCCTCATGTCTTCCCCCCCCATCTCCCTGCTCCGACCAGGGTTGTTTCCACCTGCACTCAGAACCAGGACTCAAGGAATGAGTCTATACTATATGGAATGAAAGTGCTGGAGAAAAAAAAGTGTGCATGTGGCTTTTTAGAGGGAGACAGAAAAGAATCTGGTTATTCCTCCACATCTCCCTGTCCCAACCAGACTTTGCTAGTCCCGGCTTTTTGTCAGGCCAGAGAAATCAAAATACTTTAATGCCCGGTTCTAGTAACTCTGGTAACTGGGTCAGAGAAAGGAAGCTCCCCCTAAGATTGTGAGTTAAATGCTAGATGTTGGGGGTGAAGAAAGAGAGTTAAAAAGCTGTGTTCCTCTCTCCTTTTTCTTACTTTTTCTCTGCTATTCTGGCTAGCCCAAACCTTTCCCCCTCAAAGAATCCCAACTCTCATTCACTTCCGTGCCCCCCGCAGGGTCTGCAAATGCTCAGCACTTGGAAGATGACAGCTGAACTGGCAAGGGCATTTCAAGCTTCTGAGCTCAAAAGTTCAGTTCCATTCCCTGGGGCAGGATGCTCAAGGGTCTCCCTCTGAGCAGGGAGAGGCAGAGAAGAATGCGAATTGAGAGATGGACCAAAGTGGCCAGGAAGATCATGAGTAAGGAGACTGAGCACTGCCCACTAAGATTATTGTCAGACTCATTCGCCTGCAGGTACCTCTTGGCCAGGCATGTCTTCTCCGTTATAAAAAGTGCAGAGGGACCATGAATTATCCCTGTGGGTTGGCATGCCTTGAGGGAGCTCCATGTGCTCTCAGATATATCCCCAACCTTCTACTGTCACTTAGGAAAGGAGACCACCACGCCAGGCCAAGCCAGCTCTGGCCTTTTCTTAGCTCCATCACAGGACTGGGGTTTGCACTAGAAGACCGAGTCTCTCACTGCCCACACCATGAGGCCCCTGTTACTTACCCGAGGTGGTGAGGAAATAAGGGTGATGGTGGTCTCCCTTATGCAGAGGGTGATGGGCGTGGGGAGCCAGGAGGGTGGGTGTGGGCATGAGGGGGTAGCCATAGTCTAGCAGCGGCACCCGAGAGGCCAGAGAGCTGGCAAAATGGTCGGGGGCCACCTCCCTCAGCGGCTTGGGCTTGTGCAGCAGGATGTCCTCGATGAAGAAGGATGTGGGTCTCTGCGAAGACGCCGGGTGTAGAGGAGAGGTGAAGTTGAGATTCATCTTGAGCGGAGCACCTGCCACAGGGCGAAGGCCGTGAACGAAGTGTAGGAAGCAGGCAGCGTCTCAGCAAGCCCGGTGGAAAGCCGGCAACCACCCTGCGAGGCTGGAATCTCTGCTGCTCTCTCCTCGGCCTGGGCTACCCCGGGCGCTGGAGAGGCGAGAAGACAAGCTCCTGGGTAGGTTGGGTCTATGTGTTGGAGAATTGGCAGCTTGGAGAGGGGAGCCGGGAGAGCCAATGACGAGGCTGCCAGAGGCAGAGGGGAGGGTGCGGTGGGCGCGGGGCGGGGCGGGGAGCTGTCCGCGGTGCTGAATGCTCCCGGCCAAGCCTGCGGAGAGCAAAGCCGACAGGCGCATCTTGCTCCTACCAGGTTTCTCCACCTTAATTTCTGCTCCAGCACTGCAAGAGCTGCTGCTTCCCACTCGTTTTTAAAGAAAGTTAAAAGTAAAAAGTCTCTGTTGTCCGATAAACTCCTCTTTTAGAGAGGAGAAGGCACTAAAAGGGCCCAAAGCCATAGGGATAAAACACTTACTCAGGCATTTAGGCCTGGATTTTAAGAGTTTCCATAATTGATAGCAAAAGGAAAAGAGAAGAAATGAGAAGAAAGAGCATCCACTACTTTAAATTGCTAGACTCAACTTGATGGCTGAGGGCTGACTGGATTATTGAGGTAAATAAAGAAAATGATGATGATGATAATCATGATCATAACATTCTTTACCTCAGTTACAGGGAAGAGGGTTATAGCTACATTAGTCAAGTTATTAGGTCTGTGTAAATATGTCCAGAGCCACCTCTTGGTGCCATCCTCCATGTCCCTTCAAATTTCCATTACTTTTTCCTCACTTCACTCATACAGTTTGCTTTTTCTGCTACATTAGTTTTTTCAACCCTAGCTCCCCAAAATTGTACTAGGTTTTTGTTTCCCATTCCTTTTTTCCATTCTCATTCCTTTCATTTTCCTCCTTCTCAATCTTTTGTTTTTTCTGTTTGTCTTTTTCTAATCTGTCACATTTACTTCCCCGGAGTCAATTTGCTAAAATTAAGGTGATCATCTACAACACAGCAGGGGTAATTTCAGCTCACATCTCCGAAAATTGCTCTAATTATTGATGTTAAACTCAGGAAAATTAAAAGAAGCCACTTCTCTTCCATCTCCCCATTTTTAAGCTCTAATTTGTTGAAATCTAGTCGTCATCACAATTCCAATCACTACCGCTAATAGTAAAAGTGTTTTAATAGAGACTGAGTCCTCACAACCCATGCTATTAGATAATTAGAGGAGGTGTTAGAAAGCCAAGTGCTAATCCTTGGGCACATGAGTAGGATTTCCATCTGATCTAGCAGGTAGAACAAATTAATTACCAGAATCAATTAGGCCCCAAACTACAGTGCTCCTGGAAGTAGGAACATTCTGTTCCATACGGATGGACTAGTAAATGGTAAGTAAATGAGGAGGGTGAGAGGAAGGAGGAAGGGAGGTGTGGGAGAGAGACTTTAAAATAAGATCTTGACAAGTAGGTATCTAAATGAAGTCAGAACCCTTTGTCCTGAAGTCTGAAATGTGATTTAAAAGTATATATATATATATATATATATATATATATATATATATAAGAACCGAGGACCTGAGAGCAGGCAGCTATGGAGAGGAAGACAGCAGACTTTCCAGAAGTCCTTCCGTGTCCCTAAGCCCTGGTCCATCATCTCCCGCACGGCTAAGGGGAGACAGAGGAGGCTTGGTGCAGGGCTAAGGGGAGACAGAGGAGGCTTGGTGAAGAGGCACTGGGGGTGAAGGTCCACATTTTACCAACTTCTACTTCCCTTCCATTGTGAGCTTACTGTATATGACTGGTGGAAATCAAGCCATCCTGTCTCCCGATGCCATAAAGGCTGAATGGCCATTGAAGGCCGGCGGGTGAACGACCGGACTTTGGCTGTTGTTAGGTGCACCCACTTTAGGGTGCCCGCGCGCCCTACACACGCTGCATCCCCACGGAGAGCACAGACTCGCGCCCAGCCTTGGGGGCGGGATTTCAGCTTCCTTCTGAGGCGGGGGCTCTCTGCTGCCCCGGACGTGGGCATGAAGAGATTATCGAATGACAGCAGGGGCAGTACAAACGTCTTCAGGCGACCGGCACCTTTGAGCCAAGGCTCCGCAAACCCTCGCTCAGAACTTAGCCTCCCACTCCTCTCAGAAGGTTTGCGGGATCGGAGGAGGGGAGGGGCACCCCCGCGCCCTCAGTTTCCATGCCTCCTCTTATTTCGTGTACCCCCGGGCTCGGGCCCTGCTTTCCCCCAAGCGCAGGCAGTGTCCCCCGCCCGCGTCCCGGCCGAGAAGCCGGGTTGGTGAGGGGGCGGGGCGGCTGTCGCCCGCCCCTTTTCCTAGTTCGGCCCGCGGACCCGCCTAGCCGAGAGCCCGCGCCGCGGAGGGGGCGACGCGAAGGCGTTTCCTCGGGAGTCCAGCTGCCCCTTCTGGCCTAGGCCCCAGCCGGAACCTAAGAAATGCGAGGCGGAGAGAGGAAACTGCATCGCTTCAGGAGCGGGCAGGACCTCGATGACCGAAAGCAGTTTTTTTGTTGCTGTTGTGTTGTTTTTTGTTTTCATTTTCATTTTTCTTTCCCTTTCAGCAACGCTGGGAAACAAAGCCCCGTGGCCGACAGAACACCACGGGGCGCCAGGCTCAGCGCAGGCTCCTGGGGGTTCGGAGGCAGAAATAGGGCATCCGAAGTGGAAGCGCAGACGGGGATTCTTCGGGGGCCCCTCTTCTCCCAGGGCGCCCCGATAGATCACAGCTGGGACTTGCCACGGACCGGCCGTGGGGCCTGAGCCCAGCGCCCCGAAAGGCCGGGCTGTGCGGACGGGTCTTGTCCTCAGAGGTTCTGATCCTGTCCAGGCCTCACGGTGCTTTTAGAACTCTGCCCCAAATCCTCGGGCAAATCCCAAATCCTGCAAAGCAGGAAAGTTTCTCTGCAGTGCGAGGCTCCGGAGCAGAACCGGTGGTGGGGAGGCGGGGTGGGGCGGGGTGGGGCGGGGGCATCTCTAGGGTTACTAGAATCCGTAGGTACTTTTCGCTTAAAACCCTGGCCTGCCCCATCTGCGGGGTTAAGGGTTATGCCCCTCTGGAGACTCGATCCTCGATATGTCCTAGAAGAGGCATAGCAAAGAGGCACAGCAGCAGCATTTTCCCTGCCTCCTCCAGCCTCCCTCCCTCGCCGGCCCCAGGGCAGCCCAGGTAGGGAGTATTCTTAGACAGTCTGTAAAGATCCTCGATGGCAAGGAAACAATTTTCTCTTTTAAAGCAGAGATGTTTCATTGCCTGGTTTATCTGTAAACTCCAGACCAGTGCTGTCCAGTAAATATATAATGCAAGCCATGTAGATAATTTTAAATTGTCCACTGGTCATATTTTTAAAAAGCAGGAAATCACATTTTAAAAGTAGGAAAAATCAGATGAAATATTAACATATTTTATTTAACCCTAATATATTAAAATATTATTATTAAACATATATATTTTTTTTGAGACAGAGTGTCACTCTGTCACCCAGGCTAAAGTGCAGTGGTGTCATTATAGCTAACTGCAGCCTCAAATTCCTGGGCTGGGGCAATTTTCCTACCCCAGACTTCCTAGTAGCTGGGACTACAGGAGCGCACCACTAGGCCTGGTTAATTTTTCTCTATTTTTTGTGGAGATGGGGTCTAGCTCTTGCTCAGGCTGTTCTTAAGCAATCCTCCCACCTTGGCCTTGCAGAGTGCTAGAATTATAAATGTGAGCCACCCCACCCGGCCCAATATAAATATTAATGAGATTTTTGCATTTTTTCTTTCATACTAAATCTTCAAAATCCATTGTGCATTTTATACTTAATGCACATCTCAATTCAGACTAGCCATATTTCATGTGCTCATTAGCCACATGTGGCTAGTGGCTATTGTACTGCACAGCACATGTGTATTTGGCATAGTCCTTATTGCCTCTGTGGAATGTTAGATAGATACACACAATGTGAAAACCAGTTGTTGAAACCAACCTAGCATATTCTCAATGCTTGCCCTTCATGCATCTATTGTATTCAATTATTTTGAGCATTCGTTGAGCACCTACTGTAGGTTAAGGCTTCTTTCCACACACCTTCCCAACCTTTCCCCAAGTCTTAGGAGATTAAATAAATGCACCTAAATTACATTTGCTTTTGATTCTTATTTAACGAAAATCTGTCACCCAGGGCCAGCAGGCTTTATCTGTCTGCAAGGCTGACACATAAAGCCAGGTCCTGCCCACTGCACAGAGTAAAGAAATAAAGATCAAATGAATCCCCCTCAACCCAAAAACACTCCTGTTTGTGGTTTCAGCTGAAGAATTATTAATTTAAAGAGTGAAAAAAACATGCTGTTCAGAAAGGTAATAATTAAACAGTCCCTCTCTCTTTCATGTCAGCCTCAGCTAAAGCTGTCATCTGAGCTGGGACTTAGTTTCCCAAAAAGAAAACTCTATTGATGATCAAAGGGAGAGACTGGTTCCATTAGCCAAGTTGCCTATACCATGGCCTTCAAAATAAAGAGAGAAATGTATTTTAGAAGTATCTGAGCAACACACTTTACCCATAACATTTTGTATTATATTGCTTGTTGTCTGTTTCAACTTACCTTCTATCTGAGTACTTTATTTTAAGCACTACCAAAGTGGATGACATGTCTACAAAAAGAAAGGGCGTTGATGGCTTCTTCCAGCAAATGCATCTTCAAAAATGATGTTTTTGCACTGGAAATTAGGGTGTCATCCTAATATGGATGAGAACACATTTAAGGATGTGATATTCAAATCACAATGTTCTTAATATAAAGAGAACTAAATTCATCCAATTTATTCCTACAGGTAAATTGGGTCAGAGTCTGTCTATAGGGTCAAAACTTTCATTTCATTTTTCTCTTGAAGTTCCCTGTGCTGCTTTTGGCATCTCAATTCTAAATATGTTTCTCGAAGTGATATAGAGAAAAGTAGACCCAGATCAGGGAACTAAAGCTTTGAAATATGAGAAATTCTATGCTATTTCTCAAGCCCCTAAAAGATACATGGCGGGATGAGAATGATATTTACTCAATCCCTTATTAGTATTCCATTATTTTCCCCATTGGATCCCAAAGAGTAGTCAAATACATTACCAGGAAAAAAACAATCCATTAAGCTAACAAATATGGCTTTTGAGTATTCTTTTCTTCCATTCAAAATCATCCAAATTCTATGATCAGGTTTAAAATGTAGGACCTACTGATACAACAAATTTCAAATAATAACACCAAACCAGTACACATAGTTTTGAAAATAAAAAGGCATGAATTGCTATCATCATATGTTGTGAGTTTCTGGTGTTAGAGATTGTAAGACCCTATGAAATTCTATCATAAGGTACAGAGATGAGCTTGTAAACATTTCCCGAAAGGACTTTGTGCAAGGTGTTAAATATTTACTAGATTTTTAAAAAATGCTATGTTATTTACTGTATGAGCATACTGTTCATGAAGCCAAATTGATTTTTATTCTGCTAACTCCCATTGATAATGCAATCAACTTATGGACCAAAAAAATGGAAGGTACAAATGTCATCATTATAAAGGAATAATTATCCCTTTATAAAGGGATAAAAATTGATTCACACCTTTCACCTCTCACAAAAATCAACTCATACTGGGTAAGACTTAAACCTAAGGTGTGAAACTATTAGAATTCTAGAGGAAAATGTTGGAAATACTCTTCTAGACATTGGCCTAGGCAAAGAATTTATGAAGAAGACCCCAAAAGCAATCACAACAACAACAAAAATAACTAAATGGGACCTGATCAAACTAAAAAGCTTCTGCACAACAAAAGAAACTGTCACAAGAGCAAACAGACAACTTACAGAATGGGAGAAAATTTCACACGCTACACATCCAATAAGGAGCTGATAACTAGAATCTATTTAGAACTCAGGAAAATCAGCAAGAAAAAAATCAAACAACCCTATCAAAAAGTGGGCTAAGGACATGAGCAGAAACTTTTCAAAAGAAGACAGAATAATGGCCAACAAACATACGAAAAGATGCTCATCATCTCTAATCATCAGGGAAATGCAAATCAAAACCATAATGTGATCTCACTTATCTCTAGTGAGACTGGCCTTTATCAAAAAGTCCCCAAACAATAAATATTGGCATGGATACAGGGAGATAGGAACACTCATACACTACTGGTGGGAATGCAAACTAGTACAACCTCTGTGGAAAGCAATATGGAGATACCTAAAAGCGATACAAGTAGATCTACCATTTGATTCAGCAATCCCATTACTGGGCATTTACCCAAAAGAACAAAAGGCACTCTATAAAAAAGACATCTGCACTCGAATGTTTATAGCAACACAATTCACAATTGCAAAGATGTGGAAACAACCCAAGTGGCCATCAATACATGAGTAGATTAATAAAATGTGGTGTATGTATACCATGGAGTACTATTCAACTATAAGAAACAATAGTGATGGACACGCTTGAAGCTCTGACTCCAGGGGGGGCAGGGGGGAAAAGGCAACATACATAACCTAAACATCTGTGCCCCCATAATATGCTGAAATAAAAAAAATTCTGAAATTAAAAAAAAGAAAAGAAACAATGGTGATATAGTACCTCTTGTATTTTCCTGGATAGAGCTGGAACCCATTCTACTAAGTGAAGTATCCCAAGAATGGAAAAATAAGCACCACATGTACTCACCAGCAAATTGGTTTCACTGATCAACACTTAAGTGGACATATAGGAATAACATTTGGGCAGATGGGAGGGGGGAGGAAGGGATGGGTATATACATACATAATGAGTGCAGTGCGCACCATCTGGGGGATAGACACGCATTAAGCTCTGCCTCGAGGTGGGAGGGTGCATAAGGGCAATATACCTTAACATTTGTACCCCTATAGTATGCTGAAATAAAAAAAAATAAAGGGATAACATTAAATTTTGAATTGAATTTGTCTTACAATGACCAAGTGATAGATATCCTTAAAAGGAAACAGAAGGAAAATTATTGGAAATGTATTCTTAAATAAAATTAAAACAGGAAAGACCATTCTGTGTAGAAAATAAAAACTTAGAAGCCATAAGAGAAAATATTGATAAAATTAACCATATTAATTTTTAAAAGTTCTGTATGGCAAAAATTGTCATAAGCAAAATAAAAAGACAAACAACAAACTGGGAGAAAGTATTTGAAACTCATCACAGACACAGGGTAATTTGTTATATATAAAAAGTTCCTACAAATCAACAAGAAAAATTATTAAGAGCACAATTTTAAAATGGGCAAAAAATAGCAAGAATCAGTTCACTAAAAAAGAAACTATAAGTGACTCAAACATATGAAAAGATGCAAACAAATCTAACACAAATTTAACTACACTGAGACAACATCTTTCACCTATCAAATTCAAAAATCAAAAAACCTAATTAACCACTTCGTAAATCTGTGGGGAAAGAATTACGGTCATACATTAATGCAAAGAATGTAAATCTATACAATCTCTATGTAGAACAATTTGGCAATATCTATCAAAATTACAAATGCATATCGAAATTTATCCAACATTACACGATTTGCACATTATGCCTAACTGATATGCACTCAGAGTAAAAGGAACTGTAAGATATATTAAGTGGAAAAAAAAGGAAAAAACAGAATGCTAATATTTCTGGAGAAGAAGAAAACTATACAAATGTGATTATATATGTTATACAGACCTCTAGAAAGATGCATGAGAAACTCACAACATTAATTGCCTCTAGGGATTGAGTGCTGGGGACTTGGTGAGAAGGTCTTTTGTACCTCTTGAGTGCAAATCATATAAATGTAACTTTTATTCAAAAGTAAATAATATTAAAATTTCAAAAACTGAAACACAAAGGGAAAATGACTTACTTTACTTCAACATAAAAATGTCCAAATCAAAATTCAATAAATTTTTTATTATAATTTTAGCTCTTTTCCCTAAGTTATTGGACCCAAACTAATAGATAGTTGCGTTTAACTGACATCTGCCTATAAGGGACATTAAACCTTTATTCCTCAGTAATTATAAAATGCAAAGGTTATACAACTGTTTACTTTCACATAAATTATATGTGGTTTCAAAAAGTTAACATACCTCACCCTCATCTAGAAATTAGGGATAATGTTTACTAATCATCAAAAAGAAGGTCTTTTTAAAATTTTATTTATTTATTCAGAGACAGTGTCTCACCTTGTCACCCATATTCGAGTGCAGTGGCCTGATCACAACTCACTGTAGCCTCCAACACCAAGGCTCAAGCAAGCAATCCTCCCATCAACCTCCTGAGTAGCTGGGACTATGGGCACGTGCCACGAAGCCCAGCTGATTTTGAAATTTTTTGTAGAGACAGTTTCTATGTTGCCCAGGCTGGTCTGGCTGCTCTTGAACTTCTGGCCTCAAGTGATCCTTCTGCTTCAGCCTTCCAAAGTGCTGGTATTACAGGCACAAACCACCACTCCTGGCCTTAGGGAAAGTCTTTAAAGAATGCTTTTTTTTTTTTACTATTACTATGAAGGTTCTTTTGATAATGAGGTGGATTTCTTACATTTATATCATACATCATATATTTTGTTCTGCCTTCTCCTTTGAATATCATAATTTTATTTTTTTATAGATAAGGAAATAAGGGAGTCACTTAGGTGAAGTCATGAGTTTGAGATTACATAGTTTGTATGCCAGGATTTGAATTCAGGTTTATCTAAGCCCAGAATTCAGACTTTATTCATTTTAACAAGTTATCTTTGAAAAATAAACAAGTAAAACAATAATAGAATCTGCTTATTTCTCATCTTGAATGGAACTTGAAACTATAGCCCTTGATGTAAGAGGCCAGTGTCTCCAATTCTTTTCACTGGAGGGCTTATAAATTCACACTATGGCCACAATAGCTAGAACCTAAAATACTAAAAAAGATGTTAAACACACACACACACACACACATATACTGTAAAGTCAATACTTCAAAACAGCCTTTCTAGGCTGGGCGCAGTGGCTCACACCTGTAATCCTAGCACTACTGGGAGGCCGAGGCAGGAGGATCGCTTGAGGTCAGGAGTTCAAGACCAGCCTGAGCAAGAGCAAAACCCCGACTCTACTAAAAAAATAGAAAGAAATTAATTGGCCAACTAAAAATATATAGAAAGAATTAGCTGGGCATGGTGGCACATGCCTGTAGTCCCAGCTACTGGGGAGGCTGAGACAGAAGGATTGCTTGAGCCCAGGAGTTTGAGGTTGCTGTGAGCTAGGCTGACGCCACAGCACTCTAGCCTAGGCAACAGAGTGAGACTCTGTCTCAAAACAAAACAAAAAAAAACAGCCTTTCTAGTATTTAGGCTCTAGCTATGTACACATGGTGATGGAGGTGGTGATGGAGGTGGTGGTGGTGGTGATGATGATGTTGGTGGTGGTGATAGTAATGGGGGTAGTGCCAATGGTGATGGTGATGTGGTAGTAATGGTAGTAATGGTGGTAATGGTGATGATGGTGGTGATGGTGATAGTGATGATAGTGGTGGTGCTAATGGGCGTGTCGGTAGTAGTGATGGTGGTCGTGGTGGTAGTAATGTGGTGGTGGTAGTGATGTGGTGGTGGTGGTGGTAGTGATGGTAATGATAGTGGTGGTGGTGATGTGGTGGTGGTGGTGGTGGTGATGTGGTGGTGGTGGTGGTGATGTGGTGGTGGTGGTGGTGATGATGTGGTGGTGGTGGTGATGTGGTGGTGGTGGTGGTAGTGATGTGGTGGTGGTGGTGGT